>JAMXDD010000004.1:14824640-15021700 GCA_024733475.1 Syzygium grande | reverse complement strand
GCAGACGCATAGACGGGCGTGTGTAATGGACACGATAGACAACGACGGATAGTCAGAGGTAACGCAACGCATCGGATGGTTGACGATCAGCCGCGCGAAATGGCGAGAGAAAAACAAGGGAGACAGAGAGGAGAGAGAGAGAGAGATAGGGGGACGGGTTGAGGTGGTGGTAAAATGTTTCTATTCACTTCTCTCCTACCTCCTGTCTTGTACAGGATCATGCGAGAGGGGCCCTATGGAGTAAGGGGATTGGGAAGTCTCCGATTCAGTAGGCGTCTCTGGGGGAGCAGCAAGATGAGCCATGTCTGACTGTCGACGAGAAAGTGCTGTCTAAGCAGGGATTCTAGACGATACCCGGCGGGAGTTCGGATGCCATCTAGACGGGGGTTCTATACGATGCCGTGTCGCGGTAGAGGCCGGACCGATGCTCCTTTGTGGAATGCCGTCGAGTATCCGGCTTGTCAGGGGGTGTTCCATCTTAGATGTTGCCATGCCCAAAGTAACGGGACGATGCCCGGCTATGACGGAAGACCGGCGGTGGTTCAATTGTAATCCGAGGGATCGTTAATAATCTGGACAAATATGTGTGTTATATGCATTGGGGAATGCTATATGCTTGAGATTAATATTGAGCATGTCTAGATTATCGATGGTGGCTCGCATGATATGCCATGATTTGTATCGTGTGTGCTCAAGGGAGCGTTGCTATGTTATGATGGTTATAATGTGCATGGGCATGTGTGTGTCAAGGTAAGGTAAGAATGTTTGTAATTGTTCTTGGCACGTTGAGTTATGCTAGAATTGCATGCTAAAGGCTGTGACATTCCGAATTTCGCCCATTTTTGGGATTTATAAAACGTGTAATTCGTCAGTGTGCTTATAGTAAAATCTCGCCCGGGAACCGATCACTCTCGGTTATTATTTTTAAATTAGAGATTTCGCTAGATTCGCACTCGATCGAATTTGGCGTTATTTAGAGCCCAAACTTTAGTGTCGAATTTTTGGAGTTTCGTGACGAATTAAATTGGACGGTGTCGATATTATTGTGGCTAGCCTCGAGTTTGCTTTAGATTAGTCGGAAAGTGAAAATTTGAACCGAGTATGGATTTTGACCGTAGACCTCCCTCCGGGTTTATTTTATTTAGTATCCATTGCTTTTTTTCCTTAGTTTATAATTAGAATTTTTAGTGAGCCGTTAGATCGTTTCCGGGTTCGAACGTAGGCCGTTGGATCATGATAATTACCGTTGACTCACTCTCTCTCCTCTCTCTCTCTCTCTCTCTCTCTCTCTCTCTCTCTCTCTCTCTCTCTCTCTCCCTTCCCTTCGAACACCCCACGCTGCTAACACCGCCCTTTGCTCCCACCATGCCATTTCTGCCTCTGTTTACTGGCACGACTTGCTGCTGACTTTTACCTTTGCTGACCATCTGACTTTTTCTCTGTTCCCCATGTCTTTCACGTGCTGCTGCCTTGCTGCATTTTGTTCTGGTAAATCCCCACCAACTCCACCAGCCATCATCCTGAGTCACCCCATACTCACATACGCTTTCCCACAGCAGGTGACTTGTTGACCCCCCCAATGCCCCACGTTCTTTCTACTTCTGTCCTTCATTTCATTGCTGCTGCTTCTTCTTCTTGGTTTCTTCTTTCCTCTCGGTTTCACACCCTACAGCTCACCGACCAGCACCACCATTCAGCCCCCCATCTCCGTCCAGACTCCTTGGTGAGCCGTCGCCTGTCCGAGGCTGCTGCTGCTGCTCGGCGTCACTGCTCTTGCTTTGCCATGGCTGGCTGCTTCTTTGCTCGGTTTTTCTTGCTTCGGCTAAGTGTAAGTGGCTTCCTAACCCTTGACTAGGCTAAGGAGTGACTAATGGACATGTTAGGGATGGTTTAAGGGCTGTGGGTAGCTGGTTTAGTGGCTGGTTGTGCTTGGTTTGCTTGGTGGTTCTTGTTGGTTATTTTCCGGTAAGGTTGCTGCTGCGTCGCTGAATTTTGTTATTTTTACTGTGACTTGTGTGGACCGAATTTGGGTAAGTGTTCTTCATGAAAGTTGTTTTTAACATCTTGAAGTTTGACATATATTAAATTCGGAATTTTTGGAGATCAATTAGGGCAATTCGTAAGTCCATCTTTGGACCGTCTGAGTCTGCCGGATTTACTGTTCACCCGACTATCTAGTCTTTCCGATTTTCTATAAATTTTTCCAGACCTTATTTTGAAAAACTTCCTTCACAAAAATTTTTAATAACATCTGTGTCTATATCACATAAAAATTTTAGAATTTTCCAAGGTGTTTTGGGTGCTGAGTGAAACGTGTTTTGGGGACGGGTGACCTGTCCAAAGGAACCGATTTTTGGTCTGACTTCTAAGGGCAAAAATACATAGTTATGATTTGAACTGGGTTTTGAGTCCTTCATAAGAAATGTTCATCAAGATGTTTTGTACGACATATCCAAATTTCATAATTTTTGGAGTTGATTTACTATTTATTTTAAAGGAAATTCGGTGACTATGTTACTGCCCAGTTTGGCCCCGATTCTGTGCATACTCGGTTTTTCTCTCTCTCGGGAACTGATTGGTGTTACCATGACATTTTGGTGGATTTAGTTGACATTGGGCTAATTTACAAAGATGAGAATTGGTAATGATTGCTGAGGTGTGTGCATGGTCACGACACGCCCGTCTAGGCGGGGTTCTAGACGATGCCCGACGGGAATTCGGATGCCGTCTCTAGGCAGGGTTCTAGATGTTGCCGATCGCGGTGGAGGCCGGATCGATGCTCCTTTGTGGAATGCCATCTGGGCGGGGTTCCAGACGTTGCCGTCGCCGAAGTAGCGAGACGATGCCTGGTTACGCCAAGACCGGCGGGGAGTTCGGTGGCCCGAGGGGCCGTTAATAATCTGGAGATTTATAATCGTGTGTTATGCATTGGGGAATGCAATGTGCTTGTGTTGCTGTTGAGCATGTTTGGATTAATAACCGTTTTATGCACGTTTACGTCATGTGATTGTATTATGTGCTCAAGGAGCGGTTGCCATATTATGGCGATATTCTAACGTCAGGGGCTCACGTATGTACCGAGGCGAGGTAAGGGCGCCTGTGATTGTTATGACATGTTGGATGTCGGTATTGCATGATTAGAATTGTTCGAATACGCTTTGGCCTAAGCGAGGCTTAGGTAGTTGCTTATTGAGAAGTGTTCTCATGGTTGTTTAACCAAACCATTTCAGACCTGCGACCGTGATTGATCCGGAGACACTACCAGGATACTACGAGGATTGAGGATAGGTCGAGTTACCCCGTCTTTTGATTGCCCTTTTGTAGAGGCTTAGGGAGTTTATTTATTGAGTTTTATCTTATTGTTGTTATTTAACCATTTTAGACCCACGACCATGAATGGTCATCCTCAACATTTTGGGATACCGATGGATATGGATCAGATGTTAACACAGTCCTCAATAGAGTACTGATGGATACTGATCCTTTTTGCTTGTGCATGGTCTATAAATAGTGGCTTCTAGCAAGGTTAGTGTATTGTATCTTCTGTAATTAATTATATGTTTATAAAAGTGGCTTTGTTGGTTTGTATATATGGTGTCTCCTTTACTATCACTTTGTATGATTGTTGTTTGGGTGTTTCAAGTTCACTTCCGTATGTGTTCTCTCATTAGTAAGTGGTTTGGATCGGCGACGAGTCCTGAGATGTCGCATTTAAACGACCATTGGTGAGATGTTACGAGCTTGTAGGGTTCGAGGCATGACACAAATAATGTTAAATATACATCATTTTAAGTCAAGTAGCATGCCATTCCTTTTAAATAAGAGAGATTAATATCTCTAAGTATTTTTAAAAACTACTCAACCTTTCAAACGAAGCTTTTAAGGGTTTGTTTGTATCATTCAAAGCATATATCTCCAACAACTTGCGATTTGAATGCATAGAGCAGAATTTTCAAACCTTTGAAAATAACACGGTTTTATAGGTTTTATAGGATCTGATGCTCCTATCAACGATATTTGTTATTGCCAATTCTATTCTCGAAGAATTTTCAAACTTTGCATGGATGGGTTCTCTTACTATCTACATTTTCTTGTAGGAAACATGATATTTATGCAAGATGGTCAGTATATCAAGAACGTATCATATCATCCTTGTCAAGATTGGTTGATGACGCCATTAGCGTATCAATTTTCTCGCAACTATCCATCCCAAATTTCTTTACTAATTCTCTAGCTTTTTTTCTTGGAATGTGAAGGTGTCGGTCTTGACTTTTTTGACTTACAAACCAAAAAAGAAATTCAGTTCCCTATCATCCTGATTTCAAATTCACTCTTCATGATACTTGCAAATTTCTTGCGTAACAGCTCATTAGTAGATCCAAAAATGATATCATCAATATATATTTAAATTCACAGAAGATCATCATATTTCTCTTTATAAACATTGTTGCAACCTACCTAAAGTGGTGGACCACCTAGGGTTTAGCTAATGGATTACTAAGCTTATATGTAGCTTGGGCCCTCACAAGCCCATACCAATTCACAACTTAAGTTTTATCTTTAACATGCAATCTATTTCATTTTGGAGTCACCATTAATCAATTTTTGGGGTCAATTAGAAATCCATGTAAAGTGTGTGAGAGTAATTTACTTCTACAAACTAGAGATTAATCAGATTCGGGGACTTAATTATACTAGATTATTCTAAATATCCTTTCGGTACCTTTTTTTTTTATTTTCAAAGTTCTTTTGTAGTTAAATTGGATTAATTTTAAATCTAGCCACTAACATTTGAGTGATGATTATGCGAGTGTGCAATCAATAAGAATAACAACGAATAATCTAGGCTAAACCAAGAGTTAAACCAAGAAAACAAGAAAACATTTGAACAAGCATGATGAAATGTGGCATGCCCTATTTCTAATGACATGCAAAAATAAGACGAAACTATTCTAATATGACATGCATTAAATGACCCTAAACATACAATCACTAAATGACATGAAGTTGATAACATGACATAAATGACATGACATATTACAAGGCAATGACATGGTATTCATGATGACATGGCATAGATTACATGGCATATGATATGGCATGGTCATATAGCAAGCATTGATGATATAGCATATGACATGGTATGATGACATGGTATGATGACATGGCATGGTGATGTGGTAAGCATTGATGATGTGGCATAAGACATGGCATGTGGCGTGGCATGCCTTAGCAAGATGACATGACATTGATGACACAGCAAATAGTAATGCATGGACGATGAAACTAAATTACATGACATGCACAAGTTATTTTTATGATTTTTTACTAAAATCCATAATTAATAATTAATAAAAATAAATTACCAATGCAAGATATTATCCAATTCAAACTAGGAAATAAACTAGGTTAAATCTTATTTTTAATGGAAACTTATCTTAATCAGATAAACTCTACCCTAGCATGCAACCTATTGAGGAAAGTTATCCTAATATATCATGAAATCTTATCTATAATCTATTCTAAATCTATCTTAATCTTATTCTTATCTAATCTTTTTTGGTTTTTTTTTAGATAGGAAACAAATCAAACAAGTGTTAGGACTAACAATACAACCCTAAGGGGGGGTGAATAGGTTATTTTAAAAAACTTTGACAATTTTGTGGAAATTAGCAGTTACTATGTAAGTATTAGGTCAAGTGGATATTTCATAAATCATGAATAGTTTGTGTGCGAAAGTTTGTGAAAGAGAGAGAGACAAGAGCACACAAAGTTATATAGTGGTTTAGCTTTATCCTCAAGCCAACATCCATTGTCCACACTAACAATCACAAGTCGGGCTGTAATATGCTAAACAAGTTACAACTAGCAAACACCAATCCTATCAGATAATAGATCACACTATCAAGAATTAAGTGTTGATATCACTCACATACATTTGATCTTTCACATGATTACAAGTCAGCAAGAACGCTATAGTGAAGATCTTAAGAGATTGAAACAATATCAGCTAAGGGCATGATTTAGAGGAAAATTGTGTTTCTTGTATTGCGCGTGCCTAATGTTTGGCCTTCAAGATCTTCTCTTTCTAACCAAAAGAAGAAGATCTTCTCTTATATAGAACCATCTTCAATCTTCCCATTGGAAATGTCTTAGAAAGGCAAGTAGCCGCCAAAGATCCATTGGTGTTGCTATCCAGAAATAGTACTGCTCGTACATATCTTTTTTCCTGAACATTTGCTAGCTATCCCAAAGTAAGTTCTACCGCTGTTGTCTCGTTGCTGACAACTCTGACAATTCTAACAAAAGCATGTTTTACAATTCTCTGTTGACTTCCAATTTCTCTGCTGCGCACATTCAGTCGATGATGGCTATATTAATCAACATTCTCAAATGGTCGTTGTTCTAACATCACTCATGACATGATATCTTTAGCATGGACACAAACATCGTCATCAGCTGATCATTAAGTCTTTCGTTGTTATTTACAAACAAAATAGACTTGTGATCTTTTTCCATCATGAATATCACTTTTGTCCTTTATATTATGTCATGAACATCTGCAAATATCATAGTAAACATTGATCGTCAAAATTGTTTGAGATGTTTCTCCAACATTAAAGCTATTGCACTTTTGTCAATTCAATCTTAAACAATGTTAATTTTTCCAATTGAACCTATACATTTTCATGTTTTGCCAATTGAGTCCATCCGGCCAATTTTGGCCAAAAAATTACTAACGTGGACACCGGCCGTCCTACGTGGCACGGCCAGTCGATGCAAACGTGGATAATTTTTTTATGATATTTTAGATGTTTTCTAATTTTTATTTTTTTATTTTTCTTTTCTTTTTCCTTTTTAATTTTTTTTTACACCTATGGCCGACCAGGTTGGCCTTGAGACTGGGTGAGGGGCTCGCAGCCCTCGCCTGGTCTAGGTAAGGCCCGACACCCTTGCTTGTGGCTAGCGAGGGTGTGGAAGCCCTCGCTCAAACCAAGCTTGTGGCTAGCAACTATCGCCAGCCAAAGGTGTAAAAAAAGAAAAGAGAAAAAATTAATAAAAATTCAAAAAATATTATTAAAAATTATCCATTTCAACCTCGATCGTGCTACATGGGACAGCTATCATCCACGTTAGTGATTTCCGGTTAAAATTAGTCAGATAGACTCAATTGGCAAAACAAAAAAAGGTTTAAGACTCTACTAGAGAAATTAAAGGGCTAAATGACTGAATTGACAAAAGTATAATAAATTTAGGATGTTTTGGATAATTTCCCAAAATGTACTGCTTGTCATTATCATTTCAATTTCCATAAAGCCCATCCTACTATGTAGTTAAAACCCAAAGTCACCATATCTAAATCAACATGTCCAAGACATGGGTTCGATCTCTCCTAGTCCCAAATAGATAAGACAACATCAAGAACACGAATCCATTTGGAATCGACAAATAAGCATGAAAGTTTAAGTGTGGAACTACGGTGGCTCCGAAGATACAATAAGTGGACGTGTGGACCTATGTGATTCGCTCTCAATTCAAAATCACTTACTAAAGCATTGCAGAGTCTCCGACAATCTCAATTCTCAATCCACGAATTACATTGATAGTTGAATACAAAATCACCCTCGATACATTGTATAATCCATTATTTTTCTCAGCAAATAGATTTCATTTCTCCTAATGGAAAGCGACACTTCTTGCTTGATCTCTAAATCCAAGAACAAGGATACAAGTAATTTTAGGCTAACCAACACAATCGATGGACCTCAAATTTTATTTAGAAAAAAAGATGGCCACCGGAAAAAGGAAAAGAGAGAAACGTCACGGACAGAATGTGATGAGAAAATCAGCCCCACCGGCACAAGTGAAAGTGCTGGTCTTGTCGTCGTAAGCGTAGCTGTAAGCTTGAGGGCACTGGGCCTTGAAAATCTTTGAGTAGTTCGTCGGGGGGCACGTGTCCGGCGACCCATACGACCCGGTGCAGCAGTATTGTGGCTGGTTGAAAGCCAGGCATGCGCTCTTGCACGCCACGACGCTCCCGTCCGACCCCTTCACCGCTAGCTCCGGGGGGCACACAGAGTTCACGTTGCCTGGGCAGCTTGTGGCGCTGCACCCACTGCCGCTACCCTGTGGGGTTGCGGAGATCGGCAGGTTGAAGCCATCCACAAGGCTGATATCATAGAAGCCCTGCTTGCCGGAGCCCGCTGCCGCAAGGGTGAACTCCGCTAGGGAGGCCGGCGGGATCGCCCCGGCGCCATTGCAACTAACCTGGCCAGAGCCGCAGTCAGCAGCGGCGCAGGTGAACTTGCCGGAGGCATTGGTGGCACAGCCCGTCCTGCCCCACACCCGGCCAGACCACGTGTCTGGAACGCCATTGATTGTGAAGGACGCGCCTGGGGCAAGCTCAAAACCAGTCGAGGATAGCTGCCCTCCGCCCCCACTGGTCAGCGTCCCGGGCCAGATGGTGTAGGTGCACTTGTTGTTGAAGGTGAGTGTGGCCGCACCGGCTCCTCCTACAAGAACAAAGAAAAACTTAGGATTGTATCTAGTTTCGGAAGAAGGTAATGTTTGATATGAATGCAGAAGCTTGTAATAGTTGAAAAAAGGAAGGATTATGATGACAATGTGCTTACTTGCGAGGAGGACTAGGAAAGGCAGGAGGAGGTAACAAGACCCTCTTGCGTCCATGATTGAAAGCTCGAGACTTGTTTCTTTCGTGGTTGTCTCTTTTATTCGAGGAGATCTATGAATGATGCCGGGGAAGCTAAGTTGAAATGACTTGTGAATTTTATCTTGGCTGATGGAATGAAAACAAAAAGGAACATATATAGATATTGTGCTTGAGTTGAATTAGATATAGTAAATGCCCTTGATCCAGCTAAATCAGAAATAAGGGGCTAGTAAATAATTTTTGTAATCTTGGGTTTTCAAACTTATATGGTATGCTTAATAAAGACTGAAGGCATCTGATGCAGCCGCGGCTTTTATGGTATTGAAGTAAATGTTAGTTTTGACTTATGAGAATTAAAGTAGTCGCTAAGGGGAGAAAAACCAATTAGGAGCAAAGGGCAAAAAACCGAAAAAAATCATGAAGTATAATTATTAGAATTTAATAATGATTTTTCGAGTTTATCTCCTTTCCGGACTTATAATACTTTAAGGAAATGATGCGTTACAAAGAGAGTAAATAGAATCTATCAATTTTTTGCTTGAATTGAGAGGATTTTAATCCTATTGATTATAAATGGAAATCATCGAAAGGCATAAATGTATATGTCACTTGGATTTTTTCCTTTTACTCACGTATTTCGACTTTTTTTTAAAAATCGACACATTCCATACTTTCACAGAAAATAGATATTAACACTTAAGTTAATATATTAATAGTATCTTTTGATTTGATGACACTACAAAAAAACAAGGATTTAGCCATGGAAAATTAGCAACGAAAAACTTTTTGTCGCTAATTTGAGACGAAAGAAAATTCGTCGCTAATTTGCGATTGAATTTGCAATGGAAAAAAAAAAAATTTGTCGTGAATTTGCAATGAAAACAAAATTCATCACTAATTAGCGATGGAATTTGCGATGAAAAAAAAATCGTTACTATTTAGCGACGGAATTTGAGACGAAAAAAAAGTCGTCGTTAATTTGCAATGAAAAAAAATTCGTCGCTAATTAGCAACAAAATTTGCAACCAAAAACAAATTCGTCGCCAATTTGCAACGGAAAAAACATTCATCGCTGCTTTGCCACGGAAAAAAAATTCATTGCCAATTTGCCACGGAAAAAAAAATTCATCACTAATGTGCGATGAAAAAAATATTCGTCGCTAATTAGCAATGGAAAAAGAAATTGTCGTTAATTTGTGACAGAAAAAAAATACATCGCTAATTTGCAACAGAAAAAAATTTGTCGCTAACTAGCAACGAAAATTCATCACTAATTTGGGACGAAAAAAAAATTCGTCGCTAATTAGCGACGGATTCAAATTCGTTACTAATTTGCGACGGAATTTGCAACTAATATTTTTTCGTCGGAAATTAGAGACGGAATTTGCGATGAAAAGTAAATTCATCGCTAATTTGTGACGAAATTTGCCATGAAAAATATATTCGTTGCTAATTTGCGACGGAATTAGCGATGAAAATAACTTTGATGGGATGTTACAGACTATTTTATAGTTCATCGCTAATTCCGTTGCTAATTAGCGACGAATTTAGCGATGAAAATAAACTTTCGCCACACATTCCCAACTATTTTTATAGTTCGTCGCTAATTCTATCACTAATTAGCGACGGATTCAAATTCATCGCTAATTCCATCGCAAATTAGCGACGAATTTGAATCCGTCACTAATTAGCGATGAAATTAGCGACGAACTATAAAAATAGTTGCGAATGTGCAGCGAAAGTTTATTTTCATCACTAAATTCATCACAAATTAGCAATGAACTATAAAATTTGCGGCATGTTCCTGACTATTTTATTTTCGTCGATAATTTGCGATGAATTAATAAAAATTTATCACTAAATTCATTTCGGAACAATTTTCGTGGCAAATTAAAAAATTTTCGTGGTAAATTAGCAACGAATTTTGCCACGAATAAGTTTGTCGCAAATTACTGACCAAAAAAAAATTTTCTGGCAAATTAGCGATGAATTTTGCCACAAAAAATTAGCGATAAATTTTGCCACGAATAATTAGCGATGAATTTTGCCACCAAAAATTAGCAACGAATTTTGTCACGAATACAGATCATAGCTAATTAGCGACAAATTTTTCCACAAATAAATTTCGTCGCGATTTAGTGACGAAAAATTAAATTTTGCGATGCCAAATTGGCGACAAAATTTTTTTCGCCGCAAACTTGTTTAATGACGAATTTTTCCATTTTTTCGTGGCAAAATTCGTTGCTAAAACCTACTTTTTTTGTAGTGGCATAAGGTAGAAAAGCATCGGTAGATTCAATTTTTTTTTAAATGAGATCGCAAAGCCAGATTGCAATTTGAAATCCTATTATAACTTTATAAGGGTTTGGATGGATTGGGAACATGATTATATCGGAGCCGCTACTAAGGGTGTGCATAAGAACCCATACAAATGTGTGGAATCGATGGAACCATGAGAACTTGAGAGCATACGATAAGCCTCGAGATAGGGAGTCATAACTATATCATATCCTCATTATAACTTTTACTCGTGCATACTATACGGCAAATGGTCCTTTCAGATAATTATTTGTACCAAAAATGTATGAGAATATAGTAATTACTTGCTATTTTATAATTTCAGGTACAAGTTTCAATATAAACTCGTAGAATTATTTTGTATTTTAATTGTGCAATATCATTGGGTTTTGCTATCAATATAGTGAATTTGTACTTCATTGTATGATACGAGTTTTTCTCGTATTGCGACATAATAGAATAGCTTTTCGATAAGTTAAAATGCACCAGTTTTCTTTTGTAAAAATTCAACAACTATTTAGTAATTTTTTTCTTAAGAAAGAGTAGATCAATGGATTTTGGGTTTCAAATTGAGGCAAATACCATTCTCACATGAAAACCTGCTATCGCATGATAACATCCTAACTTTCCTTGCCATGTGAGGGAAAAATTGTTCAGTAACACACGCAAACTCTCTCTCCGTAATTGGTTTCTGGCATTCTCCATCGCATTGAACTGACTACATTATTCTTTGCGGATCTCACTTTTAATTTAAGATTATTTTTTACATTTTTTTCTTCTTTTCTTTTGCTTTATATTATATTAAAAGACAAAACTACTCACATTCCTTTCAAATAATCTTTTTCACTCTAACCTCCTCTTCCACACCCATTCATTGCAAGGTTTCCTTCATGTCTGTCTTCTTCCAAACTTATTCCAACAATCATTAACTTTATTTCCCTGAATAATCCTCATGATCGTGAATTTTTTTACTTTGATTTTTGGTAAAAATTTACAAAAATTTACTCAAAGTTGAATATTGTGGTTGATGAATGCATTATACTCAATTTACTCATATTTTATTGGAAGATAATATTGAAGAGGACCCAAATTGCTTAAATGTATCTATTGATAATGAAACTACGAATGGAGAACAATAATGAATCATGTCAACAAGTTCATTTGGTGCTTCTCGCACTAAACATTGAAACTTATTCCTTGATATATATATATATATATATATATACGTGTTTTAAGTAAATAATGACTTTCTTATTGATGCAATTGAAAACTTTTATTGTCTGATTCGGGTAAAATATTTTTTCAAGAGAGTAACCTTTTGTAGGGGAGCCAAGCAACTGAATGAACAATATCTTTTATTAAGCTGCATATGCAACTTGTTGTTATTTCAGAGGATACTTTTCTTTTAATTAATGATTCAATGAAAATTATGGTGTATTTAGAATTGACAAAAAATAATGTGTTTGCAAATAGTTTGAATGGGTTGTCTTATAATGCCATTACAATTGCCATAGTTTTTGGTCCACAGCTAATTATACATGTAATCACGGCAAAGATAGTATTCCATATAATAATGTTTTAGGGAGCATTTTCTTTTGCATTTGCATGATAATAATGCATGTTTATAATTTTTTATTCATCGAACTTTATCATATTTTTAATGTTTTTTTAAAAGTATCTTTTAAAATATCATGCAATGATGGCATGAAAAATAAATAAAGATTGAACTATTAGGTTCACTGAATAAAATGAAATTTTAGCAATTAAAATACACAAATTATATCGTAATGGTGTATATTAAAGTTATAATTAAACCAAATCGGTAATAAAATTGGTAAATGGAGTTTTTTTCACTCTTAGTTGTCTTTCAGTCATTTTTTAGGTAATACTTTCCTAGGACACAACAAGATAAATACTATCCTATTTATTTTTATTTTTTTAATAATAATAATTAAAATAATCTTTGAAACTCGAAGGTGTGAACTTGCCTCCCCTCTCACGAGAAAATATTGGGTGCCCCCAGTGATTCCACCGTGGAATCGTCACGACCCTGAGGTGGCGACACGTGTCCGAGGGACCCACCGTGTGTCAGGAAGGCTCCACGGTGGAATCACTCCCGCGGGAGAGAAAATTTTTGAACAAAAGGCCTCGTCCTCTCTCTCCACTTTCTCTCTCTCTTTCGCGCTCCCCAGATCTCCAATTCTCTCTGCACTCCGTCTCCCTCACGCCGCGCCGACGCCGACGAGCGACGCCCTAGCCTCCGCCTCCGCCGCCGACGACGCCTCCGACGAGCGAGGTCCGCCGCTGCCCACGAGCGACGTCCGTCGCCTCCCACGAGCCGTCGCTCCCACATGCAAGGTCCGCTGCCTCCGACGAGCGAGGTCCGTCTCCTCGGCCCAGCCTCCGCCCTAGGTCCGACGACGCCGACGACGCCTCTGACGAGCGAGGTCTATCTCCTCGCCCTAACGCCAACGCCGCCTCCGACGAGCTCCGCCCTAGCCTCCGACACCGACGCCGACGCCGACGACGCGTCCGACGAGCGAGGTCCGCCGCTGCCAGCGAGGTCCGCTGCCTCCGACGAGTGAGGTCCATCTCCACGCGCCGATGCCGACGCCGCCTCTGACGAGCGACGACCTAGCCTCCGCCTCCGCCCTAGCCTTCGACGCCGACGCCGACGCCTCCGATGGCCGAGTGTTCTTTTGCTTCCCTTCGCATTGCTTGATAAGCCGTCGCCTGATCTGAGAGCCGAGGTCTTATCAGCGAGTGTATTCACGGTCCGTAAGGCATGACATTCTTCGCTTTTGTTGTTTCTTCCCCTTTCTCTCGATCTCTCTTGCTCTTTCTCTGCTTGGGTCTCTTTGACTTCCTGTTTTGGTCCCTGAAATTTGGTGATGAGTTGTTAGATTCTTGAAATTGATTGCGGTGGGATGTTATTTGCTGCTTATGATTCGTGACTGGGACGAGGTCTGCAGTTGATAAAGATCTCTTTTTCTTGATAAATTCGAGGAGGGGTTTTTGTTCTGTGTGAACGTTGACCGAGTGCATGCTTGTGGTGATGATTGGAATGGTCTTTCGAGGGAGTGGTAAAACAAAATCGAAACTTGACTCTAATTTTGTTATCTGGAGGAGGGATTTCTTCTTCCTTGTGTTTTTCTTTTGGTTCTTGGCTTTTCTCTATCACTATTTTAAGGAGGGCACAGTTCGGCTGTGCTTCAATTGCCCCAGAGGATGCTCTATTGGATCTCTCTTTCGAAAGAGAGGAAGGAAGCAATGTGGGTGTGGAGTGGCTGTCAATTTCTTTATGGTGTTGTAGCTTTAGAGCTCTGTTGATTTTGAGTGATCTAATTACATGGGTGCCCAGAAAGCTAGTTGATTTTCTTCTGTGAACTGCCATGATTGTCTGTCTGATATGTCCATAAATATAATTGGCCAATGCGGGTTATCAATTTCTTTGGAGTAGAACTACTTGTTTAATTAAAGTTATGGCTTCTAATTCATAATGTGCAATTGCTTGCTTTCTTCACATTTTTCGATTGTCTTTATCATCTGATTTTGGTTGTACTTAGATCAAATGCTGTAGGTTAAAAAGTATAATTCAGGGCTTAAGTTACATTAATGTTGATGGGTTAAGCTTCTGTCTTTCCTCTTCCTCCTTTCCCCAAACACATTTCTTTCTCTAATTGTCTCAAATACACATACTGTATAATGCTTCTTTTAGCTTAATTACATCTCATTTTTACAGTTTTCACTGTATAGCTTGTCTAGGTTTAACATGTGGGGTTTTGTATATAAAGAAGGAATGTGAGCACAGTCAAAGGCTGTAATGAACATAATTGATTTGATTGTGTTTTCCTCTATGGTCCTGAAACTTTTGTTCAGGCGCTTTTGTTCTACTTTTAGTTTTATATATTCCCTTAAGTTCTGTTTTTGTTATCTAAAAATATAGCAACATATATATTTTTCAAGGCAATAAATAGTATATTAGGATCTCTAATAAGAGCAAGGCTTGGTTATAGAAACAGAACTTTCAAGGACCATGAAGACGAGTTTTTTGTTTTGTTTGTTATGGGCATTCATACTATTTCTGACTGATCAAGAAGAAAAAGGAAAAGCAAAGAAATTTTCCATATATTGGTTGATATCCTGTATAGATGATACCATTGCCTACTTGATACTTTATTTCAATTCCTTCTCTTTCTTTTTGCAAGAAATAACTGACTCATGACCTCTAATATGAAGAGATGATGACTATCACATATGCAGTTGGTCCAAAGAAGGCTGGACACCAGGCTTAAGAGTGACTATTGAACTTGTAATTTATTTAAGTGGATATCTCTGTCTCCTTTGAGCGACATTGGGATTTCAATGCTTAATATGGGTTAAATTTCTTCAAAGCGTCAATATTGTAGTAAAAGGCAAAAAATAAGAAAATCATTTTCCCATTAGTCAGTTCCATCACTTGGTAATTCCTGTCCACCTTTTGGCTAAGATCATCTATCCCTTGGGAATGTACTTTCACTGATTACCTTTAGCCAATTCTCGGAGATTAACCACTATTGGTGATTTTGTGTGATGAATTGTGATCATGAATCTAATGCTTGTGTTACATCAGCCTCTCTAATGTGATTTATAAAATCCGTGCATGGAAGGGACTTCAATCTTATGGACTTTCGGATGATGGATCTAATATTCAATATGTATGGAGATAGCTTGAGGATAAGCAAGTGATAGTGATATCTAGAAGGAAAAGTGAATGAACTGAAAAATGTGGACTGAGTACATTTTTTCAGTGAATAATCCTTTTGACGATTTTCTGTTCAATATTTTGGCAGAAATGCATCAGAGAATTAAGGGAGAGAGTTGCCAGTAGTGGGGATCCAACAAAGTTGTGTATGAACCACCTCCACCTGAGGAAGATGGCGTAAACAATGACCAAGGTGAGAAAGATCATTTGCCATTTCTTCTGGCCCAAATTTTTTTTTTTTTTTGTCTTTCTAGGAGCATATTTCTTTTTGCAAATAGTTGGTGCTTGCAAATTGTTCCTTGACATTTGAGACCCGATATGTACCTTTTCATCCCACCTAGCTAGATTCTTGTAATGTAGTCTATACTTTTTGGAAGAACACTTTTGGTCTCATTAACTTCATCTAACAGAGACTCAGTAGGTGCTGCATATGGAAATCGATTTACTTCATAATGAAAGGGTTGGTCTTCATGTACTTCCAAGTTGTTATCCACTTACCAGCTTAATGGAATGTCATTCTTTCTGATGAAAGTAAATGCTTACAGAATGGATTTAAAATTCGTTCCTTTGTGATGGAGCTCTATGCCTAGTCTAGAAATAATCTGCCGCCATTGTTGCAGCTCCAGATTTCTGGCTGTATATTCAGGAACATCCATTTTTTAGTTATTTTCTGGGTTTGTTTGATCTTGTTAAGTCTCGTCAGATAATTCTATATTTAAAATTCTATGTACTAATATGAAGATTGGTTAGTGTTAGCTTTAGGCTAACAAGGAGACCTAATGCTTGTTTGTAGTTCTAAATAAACATGAAGCTGCTCTTGATCAGCCTTTATTTCTCTTTCCAAATCGGACTAGTAATGTGGAGTCACGAATGTCTGCTATAAGAGTCTAGGTTATGTTTGTTTTTAGCCATAGGTATTCTTTTAGTGCTGGTATTGGGTAATGAGGCATGGGGATAATATTGGAATCAGGACCCAAACTTAGACAACGAATATATGTTGAAGAGAAAATTGCATGCTTCTGCTAAAGGTTTTATGGCGGAAGGGAAAGTTGCCACTGACCCCGGTAGGCAATTCTTTTTTCTTTGAAGTCTAACTTGTGTATTTTACTTTGTGAAGATGGTGATATATGATCTCTCCAAATCATGGTCTACTTTGTGCTAATTACTTAGCTTTTTAAATGTGTAGCTATTGATGCACCAGGAGGATTATTTCTCTTTGAGTGGTGGTCTGTCTTCTGGGACATTTTCATTGCAAGGACAAATTTTCTGATGCTGCTGTAGCTTACATTGAGGTTTTTCTTTGGTCCACAGTTCCTGCACCATTTTCCGCTCATCCATGAGACGGTATTCCCTGAACATGCAGAAATTGAGTTTGAATGACTATTCAGTTTGTGAAATTCATGTACAGCAATCAAAGGGTAGGAAGCAACAATAGCTTCAGATGCAGCAATTATAACTTTTGCAGCAGAGAAATGCATAGCTACAGCCCACTCTTGGTGGTTGTCTAAACATTGTAAACTCTGAAGGAATGATGGGGCAGCCATCACCAAGATCGTCAAAGGGTAATGAGGACTTCCATGCCTTTGTACTTGAACCTAATATTTTCTCTCCTAGTATAGATAAATTAAACAGCTTGACTTTTCTTAATCTTTTATTTACTTAGCCAGTTGATTCAAGCTAATCCTGTGAACATGCCATTATCTTTTGCAACAAACGCCACCACAACCTACCCTCGCTTTGCATCATCTTTTTTGTTCATCCTTTTTTTCAATTAGTTTGGTTGTAACAGATTGGTTCTTGGAATACTTTATAATTGTCCAGTTATGCAATCAATGGAACTTGTAGGATGTCAAAAGTGAATGAGCAAAATAAAATATATCTTGTGATTTGGGCTCGTTAGTTTCTCAACTTTCTAGGGACTTGATGTGCTTTTTGACCATTCATTGTGCTCTCTCTTCCATCACTTTGTGTAATTTTCTGATTTCGGGTGCAATGTGTTTCATGCTTTTGTTTTCCTCTCTCTCTCTCTCTCTCTCTCTCTCTCTCTCTCTCTCTCTCTCTCTCTCTTTTTGCTTCCAATGTCTTATATCTCGTTCAGATTGGACTTTTCTACGGCTTTGAAACAACTGCAGGTTATGATAGGTTTTTGGGTAACAATTGAAAGTAGAGTCTATAATCTTTGATGAAGGTTCATTTGGACAACATGTCCATTGTTGATTGGGAAAAGGGTGGTTCATTCAAATTCTTGAGCAATTTTCTTATCCAGTAAGTAACTTTGCGCTCAAACAGGTTTTGGAAAAAGTTACTAAAATTATTAGCTGTTCTAATTATTTATCGGTCCTTAACACCGCGATGTCAACTCACGTCCTGGACAATTACATATCCAACAATCCTTTGAAGGGTGCTTGCACCTCCAATCACCATGTAGAGAGGAAGAAAGATCACAAAAAGATAATGCGATTGTGTCCATTAGAGCCAGCACAAAACAATGTTTGAACCATCTACTTTCTCTGGAGAAGTAGTCCAAATAAAATAACAAATAATAGACAAATAAAAAGTAGCAAGACATTTAAATGGTACACATTATGCCTCAATCCATTCACATCAGTGTTCTTGAATTTATCCTTCAAATGCTAATATGAATAGCCATAGCCTACTTCATAACTCGACATAATCTTCATTTTACTCCAGAGGATATTAACAGGAAATGTCCTTCTAGGTATGTGAAAAATGGGTGCGCTGTAAACAATTTAAATTAATTTAGTCCTACATCAACATTCACATTGCATAAGCTTCTGACAAATGTGATTATTACCTGCTAAAGAAGTTCGAAAATTTTTATGCATTCAAGATAGCAGATGTTACAATGAGCTTAAAATCGCGACGTTGAGCTACCACCTTTTTTCAATATCCCAAGGAGAACACTAGTGTTCAGTGATCTCTCATGTGCTTCATCCATCACGACAACCCTGAAACAAGTAAAAACAACGAAATGTAAGGCTTAAGAACCTGAGTCTGCATAGGTTGTTCTCCATGCATACACAAATCCACTCCAACCCAGTTTAACAAGAAGTAATAGATCAGAGTAGAGAAGACATTGTCATATTGGTACTTTTCAAGGCGAGATTCTTTCAGTGTTTCACGGAAAAGCACTCCATCTGAAAACAACACGGTAGTGACCACCAGAAAAACAATTATACATGACGGAGCATAAAACCAAAACGAAAAGGCATAGATTATAATTTATCAGGGAACCAACAAAATTTGAGATATGTCCTAGACTAAAAGCGACAACACTACTTCAGAAAAGTCAGCAATAAAAAAATAGTATCCTAATGAATTTGCTCTTGACAATCGAAAACAATCTCACCTTAA
The DNA here is from genome assembly GCA_024733475.1 of Syzygium grande. NCBI lineage: Eukaryota > Viridiplantae > Streptophyta > Magnoliopsida > Myrtales > Myrtaceae > Syzygium > Syzygium grande. Next base: position 15,002,612 of record JAMXDD010000004.1, on the reverse strand, counting down.
TTACTGTGTTTGGCCCAGTCACATCCTCAAAAGGAATGGCATACCCCACTTTTTCACCTAAGTCAGTTTCCATCTCTTCACTCACTCTCTTTGTGAATCACTAACACGCCTTGGTTGGGTACAACCAACAATGCCATTCACAATGTAGCCATCTTCATGCAGATACTATCATAAAGTATATAAAAAGAATGAGGTCATAATTTATTCTCTTTGCCCATAAATAACTAACAACAGATTTTCAGAAAAATTAATGACATTGATCGTGAAGAACACCTGTGTTAGTTGAGTTATTTTTCCTGAACCAGTCTCTCCCACAATGACCACCACCTGATTCTCACGGATAACCTATGTGATAAAATATTTAGACACAATAAAAGCAAGGTTACAACAAAAACCCAAAAGAAGTCATGACATTTGTAAACCATATTAGAATAGGAAGAAGGCCTCTAGACAAGCGAAGGAAATCTAAGGATGTATACAGAAAGCAGTAGAACATGTGATTGTTCCCACAATGCCTTTCTAGGGCAAATATGTTATAAAGGCCAAAACATAGTGGGCTTTATCTACCAAGAATGCAACAAAAATTGCGATTTGAAAGCAATTTTTTTGGGCCATACAACATTCACAGTAAGCTGATGAGTATCTTCACAGAAAGAAAACTGTTAGTGATACCATTCTCTTTAACAAAGTGAACAAAGGCCCATTTCCCACAATGACACCTCACCCTCTTGAAAAACCGACATGCCAGCACAACCAAGAAAGAGAAAAGGAAATGTAACCAATATTAATTTCGTAAACAATATTCCAGCTAAAATTAATATCCATCTGTCTCTATCATTCAACAATGGACTAGTTAAAGGTAACGTTAGCAGGATTGCATTCTTCATCAATCGACAATGTCAAAGTATACCCTTGTTAGTATAATAAGTATATTGCATCGTAAAATTTTATTGAACATAAGAGGCAATAGGCTTGTTCATATTCACAATAGATAGAAAATATAGATGTTACCCAAAAAAAGGACAGGAAATTTTGACTAAGTTGTATATCTGTTGATGCAAATCGAAAACCAATACCCAAATAGAAGGTCTTGTGCAAACACTACCTAGACAACAATATGACAGAAATAAGACAAAACTGACCTGGTGATCTATATGAGCTCCCAGAGGGCAAATTCTATAAGGAGATACTGCAACCTGAACTTCATCTGTTCTTCGCCAGCCATTCGAGAAACAACATTGCGAATATAGTTCAACTGCAAAGAGATAAGATTACATGGAGCACAATTCCCCAAGAATTTTGACATTCGCAAGACTGACTACACTCTTCTCAAGATGGTCAAATAGAGAGATGATTTTCAATTGAACACCCCGGAGAAGATCCACGAATTTCCCATTGACGCACCAAAGAAGTCGAAGCAAACCCCACTAGCATTTGACTCTTTCATCGATCTTTTCAAGGCAATGAGTAGGCAACAACGATACTACTCCGCTAGATCATCCCACATCACGATCAATCATCTCAAAAGCAACAAAATATCAGACAAAATGACGAGAGAAGGTCGCCCAACACACACCGGCTATCTTCTAGTCCAAGGAAAGGAACAAGAGAGACCAGGCATCATCCTTTGACTCTCAAGCTTCAAATGGCATTAGCGAGAGAAAATCACAGCAAAAAAAATGAGGACTGCATTTTACAAAGAACAATTTCCGACAATGCGGGTCGATTCATCGGCGTTCACGAACCACAGGAGATTCAAAAATTAAAAAACGAGGTGAAGAAGCCTAATGCGCACACCCCATCTTCTACTTCAAGAAGAGGTAGAAAAGAGACCATTGCAGCAGAAATGTGGGCATTGCTGAAAGAACATCACAAAGAAGAAACGTGGGTCAGCTTTCATCGAAGAAAAGAACAAATTTTCGACAATGCCCATTAACCGCTTTTCACGAATCATGGAGAGATTACCTCGCGTCGAAGGCCAAGATGACTCGCCCATCTTCCTTCCGCATCGTTGTCCAAAACTACAGCAAATGGGACAATGAATGTGAAACCTCGTGACAAAAGCAATGTAGCAACGGTGGCGAAAAGGGATCGGAAGCAATGATGGAGCGGTGGCCATGGGTGAGGAGGGCAATCATCATTTGAAAAGAAGCGAAGAGAGAGAGCGAGTTGCGGTCGGGCCGACGGCTGAGGGCAGGGCAATCATCGTCGGCCCGGGCGTCGGAGGCTTTGAAAGACCTCGCTTTGTCGGAGGCGTCGTCGGCGTCGTCGGTTAGCCGAGGAGACGGACTCGGAGCCTAAACCGGACCTCGCCACCTTGCATGGATTGGGATTTTGTGGACGGAAATGCGGACATCGGTGGGCTGCCCGCGAGGTGCTTGTGGGAGGTCCTGGGGAGGCTGCCGCCGGCAGAGCCGCTCGCGGTGGCACAAGTGTGCAAGGGGTGGCGTGAGACCTCGAGGAGGGTGTGGAGGGCTGCGGAGGATCTAAAGCTCAAGGTTCCCTCGAGAGCTCAGCTCTGTTTTGTCGGATCGATGTCGAACAAGTGCCCTGAGCTCGTTAGGCTATCTCTGAGGATGGAAAGGTTAGGACTTAGTCATGGATTTGGATGTATGATGATTTTTTGCGAGTTGGATAGGATTGGTTGATGTTGCTGCACTGATGTCGCTAATTTGAGACAAATTAATAAAATTTGTTTCGGAACAATGTTCGTGGTAAAAGTAAAATTTTTTATAGTAAATTAGCAATGAATTTTGCAACAAATAAGTTCATCACAAATTACTGACCAAAAAAAATTGTGGCAAATTAGCGACGAATTTTGTAACAAAAAATTAGTGACGAATTTTGCGACGGAAAATTAGTGACGAATCTTGCCACGAATATATTTCGTCGCAATTTAGCGACGAAAATTGAAATTTTTTGTGACTAAATTTTGCGACGCCAAATTCGTTTAGCGACGAATTTTTTCATTTTTTGCATGATAAAATTCGTCGCTAAAACCTACTTTTTTTTGTAGTGTGAGTTTTTGCTTTCACTTGAGCTGCAAAAAAAAAAAAAAGGATATGAAATGACACGTACTGGATGTCATTATCATTTCAATTTTCAGCAAACTCCGCCTAAAAACGTATTTAAAACCCAAAGTCACCTCATCGAAATCAGCATGTCCAAAACATGGATCCGACCTCTCTTAGAATCGACAAGCAAGGATGAAAGTAAAGTCAAAGAAGGATCGTAACTCCGAAGACAAGGGCCAATTGGATTCATTTTCAATATAGGAATAAATGAATAATAACACATACAATTCATGAACTTTAACATAATGTATAATGTAGTACATGAACTCTTAATTTATTCAATGTAGTCCCTGAACTTTAACTTAATGTTCAATATGGTTCATGAACTTTTAATTTGTTCAATGTGATCCTTGGACTTTTAGTACATGTGTTCAATATAGTCCCTAAATTATATGAAGATATTCAATATAGTCCTTTCATTAATTCAAGTTCATGGACTATATTGAACATTTTTATATAGTTTAGGGACTACATTGAATACATGTATCAAAAGTTTAAGAACCACATTAAATAAATTAAAAATTCAAGGATTACATTGTATATTGAATTAAAGTTTAGGGATCAAATTGAACAAATTAAAAGTTCATGAACCACATTGCATATTGGGCCAAAGTTAGAAGACTGTTTGTGTCATTTTCCCTTCAATATATGCATCGTCATCATATCAATCACTTACTACAGCATTGTAGAGGCTTCGACAATTCAATTCTCAAATCAGCTGATTTTTCCCGTGCAACCATCTGCACGGGCACACTCAGATAAGCTCCGAATATTTATTGGTACATTGCTTATTTCTGTATGATCCATTATTGTCGGCAGATTAAATTTATTTTTCCTAGTGGAAAAGGAAACTACTTGTATGATCTCTCCTCAATCCAGAGACGAGGATACAAATAGTTTCAGGCCGACAACACAACCCATGGACCTCATACTTTCACCTAGAAAAGGAAATGGTCCATTTCAGTCCAGAAAAAGAGAGCATATGTCATGGACAGAATGTGACGAGGAAATCAGCCCCACCGACGCAAGTAAAAGTGCTGCTCTTGTCGTCGTAAGCGTAGCTGTAAGCTTGATGGCACTGGCACTTGAAATCTTTGAGTAGTTCGTCGGGGGGCATGTGTCCGGCGACCCATACAACTCGGTGCAGCAGTACTGTGGCTGGTTGAAAGCTAGGCAAGAGCTCTTGCACGTCACATTGCATATTGAGTCAACATTCGAAGACTGATTGTGTCATTTTCCCTTTAATATATGCATCGTCCTCATATCAAGCACTTACTATAGCATTGTAGAGGCTTGGACAATTCAATTCTCAAATCGGCTGATTTTTTCCGTGCAACCATCTGCACGGGCACACTCGGATAAGCTCCGAATATTTATTGGTACATTGCTTATTTTTGTATAATCCATTATTGTCGGCAGATTACATTTATTTGTCCAAGTGGAAAAGGAAACTACTTGCATGATCTCTCATCAATCCAGAGACAAGGATACAAATAGTTTCAGGCTGACAACACAACCCATGGACCTCATACTTTCACCTAGAAAACGGAAATGGTCCATTTCAGTCCGGAAAAAAGAGAGCATATGTCATGGACAGAATGTGACGAGGAAATCAGCCCCACCGGCGCAAGTAAAAGTGCTGCTCTTGTCGTCGTAAGCATAGCTGTAAGCTCGAGGGCGCTGGCCATTGAAAATCTTTGAGTAGTTCGTCGGGGGGCACGTGTCCGGGGACCCATATGACCCGGTGCAGCAGTACTGTGGCTGGTTGAAAGCCAGACATGGCGCTCTTGCACGCCATGACACTCCCGTCCGACCACTTCACCGTCAGCTTTAGGGGGCACACGGAGTTCACGTTGTCTATGTTGATTTTCTATAGAACATGCATAGTTAAAATTAAATATAAATGCGGTGGAAAGATATAACCATAGATTTATCTCCAAAGGCGTTGTTCGTGCATTTCAATCAAAAATAAAGAAAACTATAGAGGGTTAAACGGATTATCTTTCGTAGCGTGCCCAAAATGATTTCAGTTCGGATATTCTTCAGTTCGAGCCCCACAACCGTTGGATCTCTAGTTCAGACACACCACCAATCGCACGATGAACGGAATGAAGAACTTGCGGATAATGACCAATAGAATTGTGCTAGCAATTTTGTGTCGACAATTCTCCGCATTCTCGATATTTCAGTCATGGCGTTGGAAGAGAGAAAAACGTATTTTTAACTCTCACGAACACATTAATAATTTCACTTCTCACTTGCATTCATTTTTTTTTTGCACTATATCCAGCAACCGTTGCTGATCCCTAAACCCTTCACACGATCAGCAACCGTTGCTGATCGTGGGTGATGCACGCGGTCAACTGCTGACCGTGTGCATGCACCACCATCATCATCATCCAAATTGTTTTTTCAAATTTAAAATTATAACACACACGATCGACAAGGAGTTGATCGTGTGCTTCACACACTTTTAATTAATTTAATTTTATAAAATTAAGAGTGCAAGATCATATGGCACATTAATATGTGTCCACTTTAGGTTTGCGTGTGCATCATATGCATGCACGCTCATGACTAAAATTAAATTAAATTAAATCACATTTAATTTAATCTCAATCTGACTAATCGATTGCTATAATTGCAAACATATTTGCAATATTGCAAATTCCGTACAACGTCATCCTACATCATCCTAAATTGGTTATGGTGTATGATATTCCTAGATTCATCACTAAACTGGTAGTAGGACTTGCACTAACACGTTAGTACTTCTAAGATAATTAATTGTCCCGATCAACCTCTAGGTCCTACAAGACATAATTGACATCTAGCAATATGTCATGGCTACCTAGACAGTGTGAATATTTTAAGAACATAATGAACCCGTCCGCTTTGGCTACAGTGTAATTCAACCCTTTGTCTTACTATGTCCCAATCGAACAAAGACCATGAAATATTTGTCAAGTCACCAATTCAATCATATGCACAAATCTAATTGACATGCATTTTATATGAGACATCAACAGTTCATTCTCGATTACAACCCCAGCCGAGGATTTTAATGCAATGTCAAGATTAAATTGCATAGGACATCATTATTGTACCTTGCGTATAATGAGGAGACAAATTCTATTTTGCGCACACGTGTAACTTCGTTATGTAAACGAAGTATGGCCATTAAGTATAGAGACGGATCAATGAACCAGCAATATGTGCACCTGTGAACCATAGTGAACCATAGCCATCCAACACACAAGTCAACACTGTGCCTTAGGTGTCACGCCCCGAACCCCTCGAAGCGCGATCATCTCACATACTGGTCGATTCCGATGCAACGCTCTCAGGATGCGTTGCCGACCCAACACAAAGAAAGATAAGGCACATGTGGAAGCAACGTATATAAATATATATACAACCGTACAAAATAAACACGTGAGACCAAGGCAAAACAACCATCATACGAGAATATGCACTTGTATTACTGTTAAAACTATTTACAAAGGTTGTACATATCCACTACTGAGCCTACACAGTCAATAGCTACTACTAATCAAAAAGGCATAGGTGGCTAAGGTGAGTTAAGCTAATCCTACAAGAAGGACTACAGTAAAAAAGGAACAGTCCTCCCTAAGACAAACTTGGGCCTCTCCTAAGGCTTCCAGTTTGGATCAGATGACTCTAAAGACTCCTTGGAAGAACTCTCCTGAGCCTCAGACTCCTCAGAATCCATAGCCTCTACCGCAATCCTCTCATCCTCTGAATCGAGCTCTAAGTCTGGATCCAGCTAAAGACCTAACTCGTCATCTTCCTCAGCTCCTATCTCCACATCTGACTCTACCTCAACGACCTCTCCATTCTGCTCTGGATCTAACTCCATAGCTTCTGGTTCCTGCTCTTCATCTTCCATCGGCTCGGGGTCCTCATACCACATTTTAGGTATCGGATTCATATCAACCTGCTCGTCTATAGTTTGGGGATCCACAATCTCGCCATCAGCCATCTGTGGAATCATTAATCCATCTTGACCAACCGGCACATCAAAAGTCTTAAGGGGTCGCCGAGATTTCTGTTTGCATCTCGCAAGCACCAGGCCACATACTCTTGAGTCTAATGAAAATATTCTCCCACGTTTACAAATACTACGGATCGGTATCTCACATAAGATTCCCCATTTCCAGTGGGGTAAGTAGTGGTATACTGGTGCATCTGTACAGGTATTCCAAAAAGCGTCGAATTCGGCATCTTTACGGCTGGAGGTCTGAAAAGTTGGATTATTACAACCGTGAGACGAATCTCAGTGAGTATAACCCCTAAACCTAGGCTAGGCTAATATGCATTCTCCTTACAGGTAAGACAATATAATATGCAAAGAATGACCTGGGTCCTCAGCCCAAATAAAACATAATAAGTACCCTGCAGGTTAGGCAGTTCATCAAGATCCTCGAGGCGTAAATGCAAATACGCCGGTCATACGTGCGCCACACACATGCTCAAGCTCACAGTATTCATCTCGCATGCCGGGTCATATATTCTATACGTGCAATGTCAATGTCATGCCATGCTCCCCATTTCGGTTCATTCTACACATTGTCTCAATTATTAATATTTATTACGACTCGAGTCCACACAATTCCCGACCCGGTGCGTCTAGCCTGCTACAAAGTGCATGAGGCGCAACACCGATGTGGCTAAGTGTCTCTAGCATACTACAAAGTGCATGAGGCGCAACACTGATCCCCCTACAAAGCAGAGCCCGTGTAAAACGCATTAGGTTGGTCGTCTTCCGGATGTACCGGGCATCGTCTTGCTATAAAGTGCACGAGAACGGCATCAACCCGAAAGCCATGACCCGAAGGCCCTTAAATGATCACACAGCACACTGTCAATATTTATCTAAACCCAATGTAAAATGCATTGGGCAATTAGGTGATCACATGCTCATGTCAAACATGCATTCTCGCACAATTTCATCATACGCCTCATTCTCAGCACACCCAATGCGTGTTCATGAAATGCAACATAATGCAACATGAGTATCAATAAATCATAAGCACTCAGTCAAATCGAAATCACCACACAGTGTCCAATTCACAAATAGCATACTCACTTGGCCAATTAATACCATGCGATCCAATTTTCAATACACAATTCAAGCCATCAATTGGCCAATCACACTCCGCACGATCTAGCCACACGAGCATGCAACGTGACATTTCACAATTAAGCACAATTAATCACCAAATCAATCAACAGCCAATCATTCTGGGTAATCCCAGCCATTCAGCTAACAATTCTTACTATCCGATAAGATCTAGTACATTCCTCAAAATGTAGACAGCCACTATTTCCTCAATCCGAGCTCAATAATTATCTATAATAATCCCACTAAATTCCTCAGATTTTATTTCCACCACTCGGTCCTTAATCCAGTTCTAAATATACGCCGATACTACCTAAGCCAATCCAGAATACACCGATAATGCCTAAACTAGTCCAGAATACGCACTATTAGTCTTATTCCGGGTTTAGGAGGTATACTCACCTAATTCTAGACTACGACGACGAGGAACGATGGCCGATCACTGGTGCACAGTGAAACCGGCGGCGGCGTTCCCGGTGGACAGCATACGAACACCCCATATGGACAGTGACGTGCGGCAGGATATGGACGGCTGGTGGGTCATGGTGGTAGTAGCCCAACCATTTGAGCTCCGGCGAAGCTCTAGCATTCCTTGGCCAGAACGGAAAAGAACAAGAGAGAGAAAAGAAGAAAGAGAGAAAGAGAAGGAAAAGGGGATGGTGGCAGTGGTGAGACAAGGTTAGGCGAGGCAGCAGTATTGGCAGGGGGCGGCGGCACGGCGGCGGTCCGACAAGCTCCGGCGTCCTTGGCTCACGAACGGCGGGAGGAGGAGAAAATGTGGAGGGGGCTGTTCGAGGGTGTCTTGGCCGAATGGGGGGGAGAGGAGAGAGAAACTGGTCTGATCTGATCAAATAATGGGGCTAGTGGGCACCACGTATCGCCAATCCGGGCCATTTGACCAAAATACCCCTAATCTAAAAATCCTCATTCATTTCTATCAAAAAATTGAGGGCAAAAGTGTAATTAGGTCCAATAATGCAGCTGAAGACCCTTAATAATTAAAATAATTTCCAAAAAATTCGGACCCAAAAATAGCCAAGGGTTAAAATGGTCATTTTTCCGGTCTCGGGACAAAATTCTAGTTTTTGGCTAGATCAACCCTAAATGGGTATGGCCAACATAATATGATGTCGGAATCGCGAAGATAACCTCTTAAGCCCTCGAAAATCGATTGTAAAGTCTAGGGAATAAAATAATATTATTTTTCACTTTCGACACAAAATTCCAATTTTTGATCGTAACCACTCTAAATGTACGTGGCCACCCTAAAATGACATCGGCATCAAAAAATAATCTCATACGACCTCAGAATCAACATCGAGGTCCAGAGGGGCAAAATCGTAACTTTTGACTTCTGGGTCGAAATTTCAATTTTCAACCAGACTAACTCCAAACGTGTGTGGCCAGCGTAATATAATGTCCGAATCGTGAAAATAGCTGTACAAGCCTTCGAAAATCGATACCGAAGTCCGAGTCCAATTTCGTGATCAAAACTCGCTAATTTTCAAATTTCAGGGTCTCTCACTAATGGGCGGCTGTTTAGGACATACGCGTATCAACCTAGGGTTATCCAAGTCATGATGGTCCCGATCATTAAGAGAATGAGAAATTATCACTAGTCCTAGAGGCCACGATCGTTAGGTTTAAGTTTCAGAACTGGTTGACCACTTGCACTTTTCGGTCATATAGAATCACCTGCGATCCAAGTATACAACGTTGACCTTGGCCAAACCAAATCCGTTACCTTTCCTAAGATCGGCCCACATCAGTCCAAAATATTTTCTCGTCGTTTCCCGAGATCAATGCCCGATTCGCGATCGGGTCCTTGGTCCACGTACCGTTTTCCCAGTTAGCCATATCCCATAGGTTAGTATACCAAGAGTGATCAACTCTAGGCGAAACTTACTAAAATGAAATGCGGAATAATGCCAATTTTATTGATTCCGGAATTACACCAAAATTCGGGCTATTACATTAGGTCTAAGGATTACTTACACAAGACCAGAGCATGAACGATTAAGCATTGACCATGCTAAAAGCTTCCATGTTCCTAATCATTATATGCATGTCACAGTCAGTGAACTTATCTAATACAAACACCTATGTTCTAGCTCGGGCATCACAATACCCAATGACTTGTGACTCGTCATTTCCTTAAATATCCAATACTTATTGATGAAGCTAAGAACACACCGGTCTCAACAGGATTATGGATATCCACTTAATGATCTATCGACCGAGAACAATTTAAAGATTTAGTCTAACTATGAACCTATCACACATATTCTTAACGTCTCAAGAATAGGTCCAGTCACAACTTATCTTATAGAATCATTCATATATTTAAATAATTGGACAAATGAATGAATACATCATTGCCATTAAATAAATAATGAATTTGAAAATACAACTTAAACCCTAACATGTAACTATTACATGATAACTTTAGGGCATACATCTAACAGCCTGGGTAGCTTGTGGCGCTACACCCGCTGCCGCTGCCCTGTGGGGTTGCGGAGATTGGCAAGTTGAAGCTGTCCACGAGGCCGATGTCGTAAAAGTCCTGCTTGCCGGAACTTGCTTCTACAAGGGTGAACTCCACTAAGAATGCCGGCGCGATCGCCCCTGCACCGTTGCAGCTTACCTGACCAGAGCCGCAATCAGCGATGGCATAGGTGAACTTGCCGGAGGCATCAGTGTGGCACAACCCGTCTTGCCCCACACCCGACCAAACCACGTGTCCTGGACATCATTGATCGAGAAGGACGAGCCCGTGGCGAGCTCAAAACCGGTTGAGGATAGCTGCCCGCCGCCCCCGCTGGTCAGCGTCCCGGGCCAGACTTGGTAGGGGCAATTGTTGGTGAAGCTGAGCGTGGTTGAGCCGGCTCCTCCTGCAAGCATGCATGCAAGACATAATTTGATGTACAAATCCCATAACAAAGATGGAAATTTCAACCTAGGACTTTAATTTTCAAATCCCAAAAAAGAACAAAAAAAAACTTTTAGGATTTCATTTTCTTGTTTCGGAAGAAGGAACTGTTAATGTAGAAATTTGTAATAGTTGAAAATAGAGAGATCATGATGACAATTTGCTTACTTGCGAGGAGGACTAGGAAAGGCAAGAGGAGGTAAAAAGATGCCCTCGCGTCCATGATTGATAGCTTGAGATTTGATTCGTTTATTGTTGTCTCTTCTCTTGTACATATATAGAATGCCCGGGAAGCTAAGTTGAAATGACTTGGCAAAATATTTTAGACGATGGAATAAATGAAAAGAGTGCTTGAGTTGACTTGCATATGGTATGCCCTTTTCATCTTGTGATTTTGGGTTCTTTGATTTAGGTTTAATCTCACAAGATTTAGGGCTAAATTAGCAAATCATCTAAAAGTTTAAGACCAAATTAGCACAATTGAAATGTTTAGGACTAAATTGGCAAAAGTACAATAGGTTTAGGACTAAATTGGCCAGATTAAAATATTTAGAACTGAATTGGCACAAATACAATAAGTTTAAGGCTTTTTGGGTAATTTCCCAATTAAACAAGTTATGCTCTTTCAATTATATATTTTTTTCTCAATTTTATGTTTTATTAACGTCAATAGGATTTGAAAAATAGAAATGAAGGCCACTTCAATTATAAATGACATATATTTACACGTCTATTTTTTTCATACGAGTAATTGCAAATGTTTATTTCCGCCTTCAAATTTTTTTGCCACAGCGCTTCTTTCGTCAAAATCATAATTGAGCTCATCCTAACGAGCATAGTAGATCAGTCAGCCTTGAGCTCACATCTTTTCTTGTTTCCTCTAGTTCAATAATAATAAGAGAACCCACTTGTGATTTGGGTACATTGCTGCCAATTGGAAGGATTTTTTTTTTTTGGTAATTCCGATCTATGTCAAGGAACATTATCTAACGGTTCATGTGGAGTGGAGCAGCCCATGTCAAGATTGCTAAATAAATTTTCCATTGGAAGATGTCTCTCATGTGTGTAAGAGCGTGTGCATGCATGCATGTATTTATAGATGGCCAAAAGACAAAAATATACATATATAAAAGAATCCTTTGCTCTAACATCTCTCAATGGATTATAATAAAAAGGACCCATGGATGATGAGAAAATTATCAAAAAAGTTTTAAATCTATTGCACTTGTGCTAATTTAGTCTTAAATTTTTTAATTGTACTAATTTAGTCCTAAATTTTTTGAAGATTTGCTAATTTAGTTCATCCAGCCAATTTTAATTGGAAATCGCTGACGTGCATGTTAGCTGTCCTACGTGGCATAGTCGGCACTAACATTAACAATTTTTATTATTTTTGAATTTTTTTTCTCATTTCATTTTTTTCTTTTTTTTTCTTTTTTTTTTTTTTTTTTTTTTTAAACTGGGTGGGCTAGTTACTAGTGAGGGCGTCATAGCCATTGTTGGCCACAAGTTAGGGTCTTCATGTCCTCTTCGTCAACAAGTGAGGGTGTCAAGCCCTCACCTAGATACAAGCGAGGGCCACGACTCTCTTCTAGATCTAGAGGGCGCCGAGGCCCTCACCAAGACCTCACCGGCCTGTACTTGGGTAAAAAGAAAAAGAAGGAAAGAAAATAAAATACAAAAGAAACAAAAAAAAAATAAATTCAAAACAATTAGAAAAAAAATTTGGCGCATTTGAAAGGTTTGGAACTAAATTTGCACAAGTGATATATGTTTAGGAATTTTTTGTTAGGTTTCCCCATGGATGACTCATGATTAGTGATGCCAAAGTATTCCTTGAAAGCCATTAATTCAGCTACTTTGAAACTAATATAACTTGGAGACTTACAACCAAATATATTTATTTCTCACATTTTCAAGATCTAGAAAATGTCGTTTAAGTTTCCAAAGTTCTTATTTAATTGTAGCTGTTCTCTAGTAAAACTAGTTTTGTCTTTCCAATGAGTCTTGGAAAATACTCATTCTTGGAGGGTTGTTCCATATTCAATTATATAAGCATGCAATGATGAATGAAAAACAAGAGTTCGATCATAAATTATTTGAGTATATGGCTTGAGAATAAGAAATTTTCTTGCTTTGCTCTTATCCTTTAGGTGGATTCCTATGGTTACGAGTATTACTCTTATCTCTTAAGTTGATTACCTACGGATGGCGAAGCGATCTATCTATTTAATTTTTCACTTGTGTTACATTATACTTCTCTACACTTTTTCCTATGTCAATTAGGCACATTACTACCAATTGCAGAGAATCGTCGTTTACACATCTTCAGTTTTCTCTAGTTCAATAGTAATACGAGACACTCTTGATTTTGGTACATTGCTCCCCATATAAGAGAATTGCTCTAACATCTTTTGTCTGTATTATCCATGCCATCATTCTAAAGCAAGCAAACTAGAAGATTGGTTGAATTGCATAGATACGTGACACTTTTCATTTCTCAGTGACAAAAGGCAGCATTGAGTTGACCAATCATTAATAGCAAAACAATTAAGAAAAGGGACCCCAAAAATGAGACTTAAAATAAAATATATATTCAAATATATATATTTATAAATCCAATTCTAAGATTAATAAAATGGGTGATGGTTGGAGTTGCATAGGTTTGTGCCATTTGTCGATTTACTATATTACAAGAGACAAAGTTGACTAATCAATAATAGCCAAAAAAACTTATTAAAACATTTTAGACAAATAAAGAAATGAAGTACAAGTAAAAAATTATTTAGAATTTAAATCCATTCAAATTGAAAATATAACTAATAATACCTAATACTTACATTAACCAAAATAAAGTTAAAAAAAGAATCATAATTTGACATCCTTAGTTTAACAATACAACTTAAGATCACCTAAAACTTACATTAGTGGGAAAATTATCCAATCAATCCTATAACTATTGTACAAATGCCTATTTAGTCAAATGCTTTTTACAAATGCCTATTTAGTCACATGCTTTTCAATTTTGCCTATTTAGTCCTAAAATTTTGTGTAAAATTCTAATATAATCATTTCGGTCAATTTTCGCCAAAAAGCGATGATGTGGCATTCCAATTATCGTTGGCCGTCCTGAGTGACACACTACCACGTCAACGATTTCCGATAATAATTGGTCAAAAGGACTAAATTGAAGTTTCTTGTAAAGGTTTAGGACTAAATTGACAAAATTGAAAAGTTTATGATTAAATTAGCATTCGTACAATAGATTTAGGAGTGATAGGATGATTTCCCCTACATTAGCATTAGCACAACATCCATTTTGTTTTTTCATCAGAATCATTCATTGGTCAAAACGTTTTACTTTTTTTTTTTCAAACTATATCTAACTGCACTGAATCCATTTTAATGGATACTAAAATTTGCACGCAAAGTTTTCAATCCATTCGAACCACTGGTCCTAGTATTAAACTTAAATTTGTCTAGAGATCTATGGAGGATGGTACGTGGTCTTGAATCTATAAAGTAATAAATATAGGTTCCCACAAATCTAGATAAGACATAATGAATCCTTTATAAAGATAAGACTAGCTCATCAACTTGATGAAAGTCTCTTGAGTTCATCCACCTAGCACGGGGACCCGTTATGTGACATTCCGAATCTCGACCCATTTTTGAGATTTATAAATTGCGTAATTTGTCAGTGCGCTTATAGTAAAGTCTCGCCCGGAAACTGATCACTCCCAGTTATTATTTTAAATCAGAGATTTCGCTAGAATCGCACTCGATCGAATTTTGCCGTTATTTAAACTCCAAACTTTGGAGTCGATTTTCGGGAGTGTCGGGACGAAATAAATTGGACTGTGTTAATATTATGGTAGCCAACGTTGAGATTGTCAGGAATGATGGAAAAATGGGAGTTTTTGACCAAGTGTGAATTTGGACTAGTAGACCTCCCTCATTAAAATTTGGTTTAATTAATTTGGCATTTGTCCCTTTTTATGTGCGAGGCTTATTTTGGACCGGTAAATCATTTTCGATTTTGAATTTGGACCTTCGGTTTGCGTTTAATATTTGAATGTGTATAATTTTTTTTTTTCCTCCTCTCTCTCTCTCTCTCTCTCTCTCTCTTTTCCTCCTCGACCCCCCGCGTCCTCCCCCCCCTCTGCCCCTTCATCCTCTCGGCTCACTTCCATTTCTCTTTCTCTCTCTCTCTCCTCTCTCTCTCTCTCTCTCTCTCTCTCTCTCTCTCGGTTTGGCCGTGGATTAGGAGCTTAGACCCGTCACTATTCCAAGCAGGGCCCGTCGCCTCGTCCCGCCATCCAGCCATTCCATTTCTCTTTCTCTCTCTCTGACCGTGCCTCTCTCTCCCTCTCTAGGCCATGGATTAGGACCCGTCGCCGCTTCGCTCCAGCCACCGCCACCACCGTTCTTCGCTCATCGTCTGTCCAGCCACCATCGCCGCGTGTTCGGCTTGGTTTGTAGCTTAGAACACCCGGTGAGTTTGACCATAAACTCTAATTAGGATAATTTACATTTTTAGACGGGTTTTAGGTGTTAATTTAGGGTAATTTAGGGGTTAAATGATGGCTGCTGTTAGGGGCTGGTTTTGTGATGTTTTTGGTGACCGAGGATGATTATTTGGTCGAGGTTTAGTGGCCCGTATAGTGCTGTGATGTGGCGAAGCATAGGTGTCGGGATTTGGACAAAATGGTGGATTTGGTGGATGAAATTAATAGACCGGGTGATGGCTATTTTTGTGACTATTCAATGGGCTTAGTGTGATAAATTAATGGAGATTTTGTAGTCCGAGAGGCATGGTTCAATGGTTGGACGGACTGGATCGGAATGGCCCAAGTTTGGGTAAGTTCGGGCTTAAAATGTGGATTATAGTGTGCGCCTTATTTGGTTTTGTGATGGTTGATTTGAATGATGTCTTTGGGAGGTTAATGGAGCATTTTGAAGATAATTAGTGGCCTAGAAATTGCGTTATAGCGGCTGCCCTCGACTGGATTTGATTTGGGCAAGGCGCGATCAATTTGGGGTTTAATCGTGCAATTACCGGGAATGATCGCTTTGTGCAATTGACTGGCAAATTGAGCCTTGTTTGTGGTTAATTTGATGATGCCATGTCGCGTGTCTAGCGGGACTAGGAATGGATTAGCTTGGCGGGCCTAGGATGCGCGAGTTTTTGTTGACCCGGTTGTGTGAATTTGTGCACAGGTTGTTTGTCAATTTGATGCTATGGCTAATTTGAATTGATTTTCTGATTGGGCATGTTGATTTATGAAATTGAATATGCGCAATGCAAGTTGAACATGTTACATCGTAATTCACGCATGTGGATGCCCAAGTGTGAACGTGATAGCCATGAGTGTGCATCTCAAGCATTGGCACGACATAAGCATGTACAAATGTGCCCGAATGACATTTGCATTGTGATCACTTAAAATATCCTGATGCGTATTACGCGGGGTTCAGATAAAAATTGATGCTTGTGAATGTGTGATCACAATAAATCCTGATGCGTTTTACGCGGAGTAGTGAACTCGTCCTAAGGCGTGTTACGCGGGACAATGCCCGGTTTACCAGAAGATGACCAACCTGATGCGTCTTACGCGGGTTATGTGTCATAAGCCTGATGCGTTTTACGCGTGCCAGAGATCGATCTCGATGTGTAGACCTGATACGTTTTACGCGGGTCGGACCTGATGCGTTTAACGCGGGTCGAAGGAGAAATTGATAAATGACTGAATGCTAGTATGCAAGTGTGCGATAATGCATTGATGAGACATGAACATGAGTGCGAACATGAGCATGTGTATTACATACGTCGGGACTGAATGATTTGTGTGTATGTGCCTCGGACTGATTCTATGGTCCAGTTGTGATATATATAGAATGCCTAACCTGCAGGATCAAGTAAGCTTTAGATTTGGGCCCGACAGCCTAAGTCATTTGTAGCTTAGACTGTGTGTTATTTGTCTAGTGCTCGTCAGGATGTGCATATTAGCCTAGCTTATGTTTAGGAAAGTACTCACTGAGATTATTCTCATTGTTGTTTAAAATCACTGTTTCAGACCCCCAGCCCCGAGGATGGCAGGCGTACCGATGCATTTTTGGGAGGAGCCCCCGGCTAGTTGTAGTGCCTGAACCCAGAGCCACTTACCCCTTTTTTGTCAATAGTGGCCTTGACCCGCTTTTGATTTTTGGTGTTCGGGTTGTACTTAGATATTGTATATGATTTCCAATACTAGTACAAGTGTTGATTTCTGTGATTATCCTTGGTTGTGTGTTTATTTAATGTACGGGTGGTGAGTTATTTCCGCATGTGCTTTAAATCTCTGTGTTGGGTGTCAGCGACGCGTCTTGGGACGTCGCACACAAATTGACCTCTGCGAGGAATGTAGCGCGCCGAGAAGTACGGGGTGTGATATCCCCGTTTGATTTGGTATCAGAGCAACGTCAGCTCGATCCAATTAGGTCGAAGCCTAGAGTGATAAGGAGCGATGACCTTGGGTAGCCAGTAGGGTGACCTCGTGTGCTATGTGTACCTTCTGACTGCTTGTGTTTGATTGAGTGCTCGTTTTAATTGACCCGTAAAGTGCAGGTGCGGTAGGACCCAAGGTAAGTACGCGAATATCCTTGGTTGAGATGTTGTGCTATTGTGTAAGATCGCATACTGATTGCTTGACTGTTGTTATGTATACCTGCCTAGGACCTTAGACTGGTTTAGCTTGGTTTAGGTCTCTAATCCCTGAATGGGATTATAGCAGGTAAGTGAGTGGTGTGATCTTGTAAGTTTGAGTAGTCGAAGTTGAGTTCGAGGTCGAGGTCGAGGTCGTATAAGTCCGCAAGCTCGAGTTGCAGAGGGTCCCGAGGTAGATGGAATTACAATGGCACTTGAAGAAGTTGGAATTTTAAATGGGAATGATGGGAACCAAGGTTAAGAGTAAGTTAATGTAGTCGAACAGATGCAATAGCTAGTTGAGCAAATTTTTGAAATTGCAATCTCCGCAGTTTGAAGGGAAAAGTGACCCCGAGGCTACACCACTTTAGATATAAGAGTTGGAAAAGGCTTTGCAGTATTGGAGGATACTTTGGTAGGGGACTTCAATGGGAAGTAATTTTCGGAGAGTGCACAAGAACAGAAAAAGACAGAGTTTCTCTTGCTTCGCAAAAAAAAAATTAAAAGATCAGATGTCAGTCGATCATTACGAGGTCAAGTTTGTAAGGCTATCTAAGTACACATCAAGGATGGTCAAGGACCATGTGAATAGGACAAAGAAGTTCTAGGATGGATTGAAATAGGAACTTTGCAATCAGTTAGTACTCTTGAGTCTTAAGGGATTACAATGAGCTGTGTGAGAGGGCTCGAGGGGTGAAATGGATATGCGCCTCGGGACCGCGGTACGTGCCAGCTAGGGACAATAGGAACTTGGGAAAAAGGTCTATGACAGAGAATATGAGACTTGTCCCTCCGGTAAGGAAGAATTTTGGAGAGCCGAACTACTACTCCGGCACCGTATGTAAGTCTTGTGGAAAGAGGCATAGGAATAGCCGTTGTCAAGGTATAAGTGAAGCATGTTGTGGATGTGGATAGCAAGGTCCCCAAGTGAGAAATTGTTGAACCGATAGATTATACCACAGATGCAATCACAGCTATCACAAGTAGGACATTAAGCGAGAGCACTCTGAAGATTAATCAGAATCGGCTAAGGACCTAAGGAAAAGTATATGTTTTGGCTGAGAAGGAAGCGAAGGATGCGCCGTTAAAGTCGGTATGCATTACGAGGTAATATTGGGTGCAAAAGGAGATAAATTTGAAGTTATCACTTGAGTGGTCATGAAAGACTTATAATTAATTTTATGGTGAATAGGCGCAATCGGTTTAAGGATTTATGGATTACTGATGATATTCTTGGACGGGTTTGGAAGGATGAGCGTTGCTTAGAAATTTCAAATTTTGTAAAGGACCGACGTAATTCGTTTTTGGGAGACTATGGGATTGAAATTGAATGGATTGAGCTTGGCCTTGAGATATAGAAAGATAATGATTTGGTAGCTAACTAGTCGGTTGAGGAACCAAGGCTAAAGGACATAAACGAGGTATGCAATCTTCCCCACGTCTTTTCTTAGGAATTTCCGGGATTGCAGCCAGAAAGGGAAGTAGAGTTCGTTATCGAGTTGGCCCCTGGGACTGAGCCAATCTCAAAGCCGTCTTACAGGATGTTATTGCCAGAATTGAAGGAATTAAAGGTTCAGATGCAGGAACTACTGGACAAAGGTTTTATCCGACCAAGTGCGTTTCCATGAGGAGTGCCAGTGTTATTCGTCAGAAAGAAAGATGAGTCGCTAAGGTTGTGCATCGATTACCGCCAGCTAAACCAAGTGACAGTCAAGAATAAGTATCCCCTCCCAAGGATTGACGACCTGTTCGACCAATTACAGGGAGCCTCGGTGTTTTCTAAGTTTGACTTAAGAACAGGGTATCACCAATTAAGGATTCGAAAGGAGGATATTCCGAAGACAGCGTTCAGGACTAGATATGGGCACTATGAGTTCACAGTGATACCATTTGGACTGACTTATGCTCCTTCTGCTTTTATGGACCTAATGAATTGGGTATTCAAGGAATTTTTAGACCAATTTGTTATTGTCTTTATAAACGACATCTTGGTATACTCAAAGAGTTCCGAGGAGCATGAAGTGCACTTGAACAAAGTTCTACAGACGCTAAGAGAGCACGCACTATGCTAAGTTTAGCTAGTGCGAATTTTGGCTGAATCGGGTTGCATTTCTTGGGCATATAATATCTGGAGAAGGAATTTCTGTAGATCCGGCAAAGATTGAAGCAGTAATGGACTGGCCGAGACCTACGACAGTTACTAAGGTTCAAAGATTTCTAGGACTAGCAGGTTATTACCGGAGATTTGTGAAAAGATTCTCAGCGATAGCCACACCGTTGACGAGGTTGCTGAAGAATGAGACTAAGTTTGAATGGACCGAAAAATGCGAAGAGAGTTTTTAGGAGTTGAAGCAAAAATTGACAACGGCGCCAGTGTTGACGATTCCTTCTGGACCGAGGCGGGTATGAGATCTATGGTGATGCTTCGCTTAGAGGATTAGGATGCGTGCTAATGCAATATGGAAGAGTGGTTGCTTATGCATCACGGCAGTTAAGGCCTCACGAAATGAACTACCCGACCCATGACTTGGAACTGGCAGCAATTATTTTCGCGCTTAAAATTTGGAGGCATTATTTATGTGGAGAAAGGTTTCAGATCTACGCGGACTATCAGAGCCTCAAGTACTTATTTTCGCAAAAGGAATTGAATATGAGGCAAAGACGTTGGATGGAATTGTTGAAAGACTATGACTGCTACATATTGTATCACCCCGGAAAGGCCAACTGGATAGCAGATGCCTTAAGTCGGAAATCGAGCATTGCGCATTTGCTGGTTAAAGAATGAACCTTACTAGAAGGAGCGCGGGACTCAAAATTTAAGTTTGAGGTAAAACACCTCTCCAGTCTGATTGTGACACTAAGGATTGAGCCAAAAGTGCAAGCGAAGATTAAGGCGTTGCAGTCTACGGACGTTGAGATTCAAAAAATTTTGAGTATGAATAACTCTAAGAGGAAACCAGACTTTCAGGTATCAGAGGATGGAATCCTCAGGTTTCGAGAACGACTATGCGTACCCGATGATTTAGAACTCAAGGAAAAGATTTTGTCAGAAGCTCATAGGAGCCACTACAAAAGATCCATCCGGGCAAAGACTAAGATGTACCGAACCTTCACAAGACTATTTGGTGGAATGGAATGAAAGTGGACGTGGCCAAGCATGTGGCCAAGTGTTTGACGTGCCAACAAGTGAAGGCACAGCATTGTAAACCTGGTGGAATGTTGCAGCCGTTGGAAATCCCAGAATGGAAATGGGAGCACATCACCATGGACTTTGTAACGGGACTGCCAAGAAGCTAGAGGGGACACGATTCTATTTGGGTAATAGTAGATAGATTGACCAAGTCAGCGCACTTTCTGGCGGTGCAAAAGGACTTCGAGTTAGAAAGGTTGGCAGAATTATATGTGCGTCAAATAGTTCGTCTTCACGGAGTACCGGTATCAATCACATCGGACCGTGATCCCCGGTTTACTACGAATTTTTGGAAAAGTCTGCAATCGGCCATGGGGACTAAGTTGCAATTCAGTACGGCCTATCATCCTCAGACGGATGGCCAGTCTGAAAGGACCATTCAGACTTTGAAGGATATGCTGAGAGCGTGTGTGCTAGATTTTCAGGGAAAGTGGGAAGAACAGTTGCATTTAGTGGAATTTGCCTACAATAACAATTTTCAGCAAAGCATCAGAATGGCACCATTTGAAGCATTATATGGCAGGGCTTGCAGAATACTATTGTGTTGGGATGAGGTAGGAGAGAGGAGTATTACGGGTCCCGAGTTGATTCAGCAATCAGTCGAAGCAATCAAGGTGATTCGGGATGGGCTTAAAACTGCTCAGAGCCGCCAAAAGAATTATGTAGACCGGAGACGTAGATCTTTGGAGTTTCAAGTAAGAGACCATAATTTTCTCAAGGTATCGCCAATGAGAGGACTATCTCGGTTCAGCAAGAAAGGAAAGCTAAGTCCAAGGTTCATAGGCGCGTTTGAGATTTTACAAAGAATTGGAACGTTGGCCTATCGCCTAGCTTTGCCGCCGAATTTGTCACAAGTTCATAATGTTTTCCATGTGTCGATGTTAAGGAAATACGAACCGGATCTGACCCACGTGCTGAATCATGAAGTAATAGACGTGGACGACATAGTATCGTACGTGGAAAAAGCCAGTACAAATCGAGGACAGAAAGGAACAAGTGTTGAGAAACAAGACAATCTCGTTGGTCAAAGTCATTTGGGAACATCATGGGACGGAAGGCGCCACATGGGAAAGCGAGGAAGTGATGCGACACCAATACTCCCATTTGTTTGAGTAGTCGGGTTGGGATTGTAAATTTCGAGGACGAAATTTTTGTAAGGGGGGAAGAGTTGTGACATTCCGAATCTCGGCCCATTTTTGGGATTTATAAAATGCGTAATTTGTCAGTGCACTTATAGTAAAGTCTCGCCCGAGAACTTATCACTCCCGGTTATTATTTTAAATCGGAGATTTCGCTAGAATCGCACTCGATCAAATTTTGCCGTTATTTAAACCCCAAACTTTGGAGTCGATTTTCGGGAGTGTCGGGACGAAATAAATTAGACGGTGTTAATATTATGGTAGCCAACGTTGAGATTGTCGGAATGATAGAAAAATGGGAGTTTTTGACCAAATGAGAATTTGGACTAATAGACCTCCCTCGTTAAAATTTGATTTAATTAATTTGGTCTTTGTCCCTTTTTATGTGCGAGGCTTATTTTGGACCGGTAGACCATTTTCGATTTTGAATTTGGACCCTTGGTTTGCGTTTAATATTTGAATGTGTATAATTTTTTTTTAATTCCTCTCTCTCTCTCTCTCTCTCTCTCTCTCTTTTCCTCTGATCGCGCGCAAGACGTCTCCCCCTCTGCAGACGTCCTCTCAGCTCACCCACTCCCACCTGCTCTCCCTCTCTCTTCCTTTCTTCTTTTTCTTTTTCTTTCATTTTTTTTCTTTCTTCCTCTTCTTTTCCTTCTTCTTCCTCCTCGCCCGCATAGCCTTACGGCTTCTAGTTTACCCTCCTTCTTCTTTGTCAGATCAGCGTCCGCATCGTCTCAGCCAAGCCCGACCACCATTGCCTGTGTTGTCGCGCCACCCCAGCTCCTCCCCGACCAAGCCGTGACCCTTTGTCGGCGGCTTGCCCCAAACAACTTGCTGCTAGTGGCGCTCTCCTATTAATTGCCGCCACTGACCAAGCTCCATTCGTCGTCGGACCCATCCCGCCGCTTGCGATGCCAGCCGTGCCGTCGTCGCCCGCCCGACCCTAAGCTCTCGCCACCCCCCAGCTCTCTCCCGCTCTCTCTCTCACTCTCTCTCCTCCTCCCGGCCGGCCCCAGATGCCTTCACCTTTGCTCGACTCGCCGACCCGCTTTGGGCTCGCCGGATCGCCCGGCGTCGCGCCAGTGCCGACCAACTCGAAAAACCCGCCGCACCACGCCATCGCCGGCCCGCCGCCCCGGCGGTAGCCTTCTCGCACCCCTTCCGGCGGTGAGCTACGCCGGGTCGTCGCTGTCCAGCCACCATCGCCGCGTGTTCGGCTTGGTTTGTAGCTTAGGACACCCGGTCAATTTGACCATAAACCCTAATTAGGATAATTTGCATTTTTAGACGGGTTTTAGGGGTTAATTTAGGGTAATTTAGGGGTTAAATGATGGCTGCTGTTAGGGGCTGGTTTTGTGATGTTTTTGGTGACCGAGGATGATTATTTGGTCGAGGTTTAGTGGCCCGTATAGTGCTGTGATGTGGCGAAGCATAGGTGTCGGGATTTGGACAAAATGGTGGATTTGGTGGATGAAATTAATAGACCGGGTGATGGCTGTTTTTGTGACTATTCAACGGGCTTAGTGCGATAAATTAATGGAGGTTTTGTGGCCCGAGAGGCATGGTTCAATGGTTGGACGGACTGGATCGGAATGGCCCAAGTTTGGGTAAGTTCGGGCTTAAAATGTGGATTATAGTGTGCGCCTTATTTGGTTTTGTGATGGTTGATTTGAATGATGTCTTTGGGAGGTTAATGGAGCATTTTGAAGATAATTAGTGGCCTAGAAATTGCGTTATAGCGGCTGCCCACGACTGGATTTGATTTGGGCAAGGCGCGATCAATTTGGGGTTTAATCGTGCAATTACCGGGAATGATCGCTTTGTGCAATTGACTGGCAAATTGAGCCTTGTTTGTGGTTAATTTGATGATGCCATGTCGTGTGTCTAGCGGGACTAGGAATGGATTAGCTTGGCGGGCCTAGGATGCGCGAGTTTTTGTTGACCCGGTTGTGTGAATTTGTGCACGGGTTGTTTGTCAATTTGATGCTATGGCTAATTTGAATTGATTTTCTGATTGGGCATGTTGATTTATGAAATTGAATATGCGCAATGCAAGTTGAACATGTTACATCGTAATTCGCGCATGTGGATGCCCAAGTGTGAACGTGATAGCCATAAGTGTGCATCTCAATTATTGGCACGACATAAACATGTACGAATGTGCCCGAATGACATTTGCATTGTGATCACTTAAAATGCCCTGATCGTATTACACGGGGTTCGAGATAAAATTGGTGCTTGTGAATGTGTGATCACAATAAATCCTGATCGTTTTACGCGGAGTAGTAAACTCGTCTTGAGGCGTGTTACGTGGGACAATGCCCAGTTTACCGGAAGATGACCAACCTGATGCGTCTTACGCGGGTTATGTGTCATGAGCCCGATGCGTTTTACGCGGGGCAGAGATCGATCTCGGTGATAGACCTGATGCGTTTTACGCGGGTCAGACCTGATGCGTTTAACGCTGGTCGAAGGAGAAATTGATAAATGACTGAATGCTAGTATGCAAGTGTGCGATAATGCATTGATGAGGCATGAACATGAGTGCGAACATGAGCATGTGCATTACATACGTCGGGACTGAATGATTTGTGTGTATGTGCTTCGGACTGATTCTATGGTCCAGTTGTGATTATATATATATAGAATACCTAACCTGCAGGGTCAAGTAAGCTTTAGATTTGGGCCCGACGGCCTAAGTCATTTGCAGCTTAGACTGTGTGTTGTTTGTCTAGTGCTCGTCAGGAGGTGCATATTAGCCTAGCTTAGGTTGAGGGAAGTACTCACTGAGATTATTCTCATTGTTATTTAAAATCACTTTTTCAGACCCCCAGCCTTGAGGATGGCAGGCGTACCGATGCATTTTTGGAAGGAGCCCCCAGCTAGTTGTAGTGCCTGAACCCCGAGCCACTTACCCCTTTTTGTCAGTAGTGGCCTTGACCCGCTTTTGATTTTTGGTGTTCGGGTTGTACTTGGATATTGTATATGATTTCCAATACTAGTACAAGTGTTGATTTCTGTGGTTATCCTTGGTTGTGTGTTTATTTAATGTACGGGTGGTGAGTTGCTTCCGCATGTGCTTTAAATCTCTGTGTTGGGTGTTGGGTCGGCGACGCGTCCTGGGACGTCGCACACAAATCGACCTCTGTGAGGGATGTGGTGCGTCGAGAAGTGCAGGGCGTGACACGTTATAAATCAACAGATATAGCACTATAATCTCCAATAAGATTACCTAGCGACGTAAAGTGGAAGATGGGTTGAAGGCAAAACTGACCAATCACTAACATATAAAAAAAATTTAAGTTCAATTAATTAAAAAATGTAAATCAAAAAATGATTATTATAAACTTACATTAACCAAAATAATGGTTCGTCTGTTGGGACTTATTAAAAGTCAAAACCCATTTTTACTTTCCCAAAAATAATTAAAACTGTCATTAATATTTAAAAAACTTACGAACAAATTATGTGTGGCTCCTGTGTAAACATTTATAATTTAACAAGTTTCGAATGTTTGATATTAAAAAATTCATATTGCTTGCTATGCAAAATTTGACCAATTAGCATTAATTTATTAAATTGATATAATTAAACTGATATTTTTAATTTAAATTAAATTAAAAAGAGATAAAGATAAAGTATATTCGAATGTCCTCGACCAATTAAACAGACAAAGATGAAGTGTCTTGAGATAAATTTCTATTATTCTTCCCAGGCATTTATCTCTTTCGGCTTATTTCATTGATTTTTAATTTCATACGAGCAAGTAAAGATAAATATATAATAAGTCCATTCAATTTTAAGTTCAGCCAAAAAGAAATTTTTGTCTTATAATATCCATAATTGACCTATAGCTTCTTCTTTTTTCATTACGTGAGCGAATGCATTATTTATTCATGAAAATTAGTGATATCAAAATCTGCTTAGTTTGATTTTTAGAAAAAAAATCGGAGAAGAAAAAATTTAATGAGTTTTAATTTATTAGTTCACTGTTCGACAGCTTTTGTCTTTAATCTTACAAATTCCGATAAAGTTCAATTATTGGATAAAAAGGTACGGTCTCGTGTTTTAGTTTTGTGACTTAGCCATTAAAAAACATTTATAACAAAAACATTTAAAGAATATAGTATTGCGCAAGGAAATTCACATACTCTGAAGTAAAAGTGAAGTTTTTATTTGCTAGTCAAGGGGCCAAACCCTCGAAGATACGTCCCAGAACCCCATTCCCATTGGTGGCCAGTAGGGTTTGGCCACTACGTACCCTTGCGGTTGAAGTAAAAATAAAATTGGACTCCAGCGTAGGGAAGAAGGCCAGAAAAAACAAAAGAAAGAAAAAAAAAAGAAAAGAAACAAAAGGAAATTCCAAAAGAATATTAAAATATTAAAAAAATTATCACGTCAGCGTTGGTTAGATGGCTGATGTCCATGTTAGCTCCGACCAACCAAAATTGGCTGGATGCAAAGTAGCTAATAGTACTCTGAATGTTTATTTTCCAATTTTTCTAATATATTACTATTCTGCTATGTGTATAGTTCAACCTCTAGACCACCTTTGGTATGTCTGATTTTTTTTTTTTTGGATGTACGGTATGTCTGATTTGATAAGCGTGTTATCATATTTTTAAATGCCCGATGGATAACAATTCTAAATAACGTAGCCATAAATACTAGGGTTAATACCACAAAAAATCTCAAACTGGTATATTTGTAACAAATTTACTCCAAATTAATTTTTGACCATCAAAAATCTCAAATTAGTAACCTGTAACAAATTTACCCTTCTTTAGTTTCCGTTAAATTTTACCGTCAAATTTTTTTAATTAAATGACACATGACAGTTGACGGGTGTACCAGATTTGGATTTTACCCTTTCGTTATTCACAGATTTACCAATTTATGATTTTCTGTGCTAGTAATCCAATTTAATGCAGCGTAAATTTGTCACAAGTGTACCAATTTTTAATTTTTGGTGGTCAAAATATTAATTCGGGATAAATTTGTTATAGGTATATCAGTTTGGGGTTTTTTGTGGTACTAACCCTAAATGCTATTGATACAAAGAATGTTAAAAGTGAATAAACATGTGTAATAATTATTTATAGACATATTTTTGCACAAAGCGTGGATCACATAAGTAGTTATCTTTTGCTTTTTATCCATGCTAGCCATTGGTCCTACTATGAAAATCTAATTTGCTTAAAAATCTATGGTTGATAGCTTGTGGTCTTGAATGTTTAAAGCGATAATTTAAATACCAATTTATATGAACCATGTTGAATCCATTATAAAACTTACATTGGCCCATCAACTGAATTGTGCAATATAAGACTCTTAAGTTCATCTCTGTAGAACAAGGACCCACTATAAAC
Source organism: Syzygium grande (assembly GCA_024733475.1). Taxonomy (NCBI): domain Eukaryota; kingdom Viridiplantae; phylum Streptophyta; class Magnoliopsida; order Myrtales; family Myrtaceae; genus Syzygium; species Syzygium grande. Next base: position 14,975,083 of record JAMXDD010000004.1, on the reverse strand, counting down.
CAATATTGCTTTCACATGAAACCCCTCTAAATAGGTGCAATTTACAATAGACTTGGATACATATACATTATAAATTTAGATAAGATAATAAATTCAACAACACACTCCCTTGCAAGTTTATTGATTATTGATCCATGAACTAACGTCTTTGCAAGAAACATATAAATAGCATATGCCAAAGCCCCTTGGGAAAGCCTTTCCCAAATGGAGCCGTCATCTCTGGTGAGAACTTCTTCTACATCACCGTTCTTTTAGTCATAGTTTTGCGGACTTGGATCAAGTCCTCTTAACTTCGTCGTAGTAAAAAAGAATACCCTATAGTCAGTAGTCTGGCAAACAAAGGGAAACCATTTTGACACCAAGAAAGTTTAGGGATAAGAAAGGTAACCTTTACATCGCAGTCTCGCATTCAAAGTTATATTTTTTTTAATACCATCCTAGATTATCTTGTTGTGGCCCAGGTTTGGCAACAAGATTGAGTGTGCAATAGTGTAATGCTAAAGTAATAAAGTATGCACAACAATTCATACGTAATCACCGCTTCAATACAAAAATTCATTCCCAAACTCCGAACTTGCAAAACAATGGGTCGACAATCACTCCTACTTTTATAACTCTCAATTGCGAGAACATTTAACACTTACGTTAGGGTTTTACCTCATTTTCCTCGTGATTTTGACACACGTTATCAGTGAAGACCATGTTAGATAATGATTAGCCAAGTTATTACAACCTTAGTCCTCTCATGGTTGTAACTAGGTCTACAATGGAGTCGCTAAGCTATCACAACCTCATCGAACAATGCACCATCTAGGGTTTGGTTAACAAATTACTAAACTCAAACCTAACTTGGCTCTTCCAAGCTCATACTAATTCATGACTTAAGTTCAAGTTATTAATATACAAATCAATTTATATGGGAGTCATCACTAATCAGTTTATGGTGTGTCAATTATATACCAAGAAAAGCATCGGGAGGAGTACTTTACTTCTATAGGCTAAACATTTAAGGAGTTTAGGGACTTGATTACACTAGTTACCCAACTAGTACCATTTCGGTACCTAAACTTCTTTACTCACCAACTTAGGTGTTCATGCATCACTCTTATCAATTGTGAGTCCTAAAATCTTATTGCTGACCAAGTTAAAGGGAAACAACAATCAATATATTGAAAATGCACAATCAAGTAATAATCGAAATGAAAATGTGCAAACAACTATCTAAACATATGTTTCTAAGAACATTCAAAACCTATTATGAAGCCTTAAGATCTTATTGAATTATGAGCACAATTTTTCACCAGAGATTTTCAAACATTTTTAACGAAAACTACTAAAAATCAAGTTTGTAAGCTTTTTCTTAATTTTCGCACAAAATAATTTTTTTGGAATTTTTTAAAAAGTTTGTATTTTTATATTTTTAATAATTAAAAAATAATATAATAATATACGGACCTGGGCCGAATCCCCACATCCGAACTAGGTCACAATGGACTCGGACCTGCCAGCCCGGGTACTCGACTTGACTGGGCTCGGCGAATGAGCCCAGTCTGGCAACACCCAAAATCCAAAACAAAATAAGAAAAGAAAAAAACTAAGCCCACTATGCTTAATTCAGCCCGAACACGCGGACTAAATTAAACCTAAGCCCACTATGCTTAATTCAGCCCAGGCACGGCCGACCCAAAAGAAAATAAACAACACGGGCCCGAGCTAGCCCAACCCAGCATATGGCTGATCCGGTTCGCAAGCCTCCCTCGCTCGCTTCTCCACAGCCTCGCCACTGGAGCGACAACCGCAGCTAGCGACGCCGCTTGTCTCCATCCGACTGAGGGTATGCCTACGCGTCGCCTCAGTTGACTTGAGCCGAACGCCTGACCTTCGCTTGGCCGTCGACGCCCCAGCAGTGGCCTTAGCGGGGCTCTCGTGGAACACCCAATCCGCCGAGATCCGTGGCCCCCACGGGTCAAACGAAACACAACCAACTCGATAGCGAACTAAAGCCTAGACCGGTCCCTAGCCGGCCTCGACGCTGCCGCCTAAGGATAGTCCCTTCTCCGGCGAACGCAAAAATGGCAAAGGGGTGGCGGAAATGCGGCGAAACGACCAAACAGCCGATGCTCAGGAACACAAAACATCATAGGGACACCTCGATAGAACGAGACCGTGCATGGACGACTCAATTTCGGCCAAAACAATGAAATGCAAACTGGATCCCATTGCGCCATTTCATCAAACGGGTGGAGAGCGCTCTCGAATCATGAGGATTTCCGCTCAATCGAGACTCAAACCCGGGCAAGGACTCTCGACAAACAACCAACAAAACGGATAAAGACCAAAAAAGGGGCCGGGTGTGGTGTTCGCGTGAGCCGGACGGCAATGAATCATGGCCCGGCATGTCCAAAATGGAGGAAAATAGGGCAATCGAGAAGGGGGATAAAACCAGGGGGTCGCTGATGGTTGTCCCTAACTGGCTCGGTGGTGACGAATGTGGGTTGAGCTTGATAAATCAAACTACGGTCGACTGTTTCGCAAACCTCCAATCCAGGATCCTCAGGAAATCGACTCAACCCGACGAAATAAAGAAAACGCAAACTAGAACCTAGCGTGGAGTTGACGCAGGGAAAGGGAAACGTTGGCGGGGTCGTCGACTGAGGCTCAAGCGCGGCGGTCACCGGAGGAGCTCCCTCGCTCTTAGCTCTTGCTCAATCTCTCTTTTGCAACTTACTCTCTCTTAGTCTCTCGTCTCTGCTCTCTCGTTCCCTCTCTCACACTCTCTGTTCCTCCATCTCTCTCTCGGCTCCCTCTTCCTTTTAAGCCCTTTGGCAGGCGTGCATGGCTTCCTGCTCTGCCAGCTGCTGCTGTCGGCTTGCCCCCAACCACCAACTCTCAATTGATGCCCTATTCTCTCTGCTTTGCCTTGTACCTCTGCTACTCTCTGCAGCGAGCAAGAAGGGCAGAGAGGAAAAGAGAAGGCAAAAAAGGGCCTATGTCGGGGGAAAAAAAAAAAAGAAAGGATAGGAGGGTTGGGCCTAGTCATGGCCACGGTTTAGGAACCGCTGGTTCCGATTCCTAGCCAGGTATGAATCGGAACCGTCCGGTTTCGGTCCGGTTCCGATTCCGGGCCGATTATGGCCTAGTTTCGGTCCGGTTCCGATTCCAGGCTATTTTAGGTTTTTGTTTTTTCGTTTCTCTGCTGCGGTTTTTTTTAAAAAAAATTTTAAATTTTTTAAATCTTTTTATTTTTTTTTTAGAATCGAGCACGGAACCGGTGGATCCAGGCCGGTTCCAAAATTTCTGAAACAGGAATCGGGCCCGTAGGCCACGGGCCGATTCCGGTTCCGAACCGTGGGCCCAAATCAACGGGCCGGTTCCAAGCCGAAACCGGCCCGTGACCATGACTAGCTAGGCCCAAGCAAGGGAAAGGAAATAAGGGGTCAGGTCGGCCCGGCCCTGTTTCATTTTTCTCATTTTTCTTCTTTTTTTCTTTTTCTTTTTCTTTTTCTTTTTAAATAATAATTTTTCAATTAAATTTTTTGATTGACTTTATTTAATAAATTGTCTTACTATTTGCTAGTCCACCTAACTATTTATTTTTTATATTCCTATTTTTGACAACTTACCTAACCGACAAAATCAGGTGTCAGCATAAAGGAGTTGACAACACTGTGTAGTGCAAAAGAAAACTCCAATGGTGATTCTAAGGCGGTCCACTACTCGCCCTCGCTTAGGAAAGTTAAGATCTCAGGGGGAGCCTTTTCCGAAGAAGACCACGAAGGAACACTAGATAATGCTATGCTCTATATGAGGAAATCAAAGAACTCAACAACAACATCAATTCTCTTGGCTGATAACTCATTAGAACACGGCAAGCCATCCTATCCCTTTGATGTTATAATCCTATTTGCCAATTCCCTAAACTATCTGTCACCACCAAATCCACTATGTGACACCCTCAATTTGACCCGCTTAATTACATTATTGGATTTATTTGGCCTCATTAGGCACCAATCAAGAGGATAAGGCTCATCTTACCACATTGAACCTTGATTGATTTTTATGATATTGCGCATTAAGACAATATGTGCATGATTGGTGTCCGATTATTGATTAACCTATAGTTTTCATTTAAATGCAATTTCTAGAAGCATTGATTACGATGAGACAAATTTTGGCCTTATCTTGGTGGCTTGGGTGCCACTTTTGGGGAACAAGGAGAAGAGGGCCTACTTGATTAGCTTCTAGAATTGGTTTCCTCTAGCTTATTACATGTGTCTAATTCTAGTAGCCATGATTACCTTCAGGGCGAGACTTGATGGAGATATTTTCTAGATGGCTTCTTATTCATAAATTTGCTTGGTTGGGAGCAAATCAAGGGGGCTAGACTGGGCTTGATGGTTGAGCCATTAATGCATTTGCACTATTGAGGTCTTCTTGCAAGACCACTTAAGAGATTAACACTCTCCTTTCTCTCATTCCTCACTCTCACTCTCACTCACTCTCATTTCTCTATTCCTCTCCCTCCCTCTCTCTCCCTCTCACGCCACCACCATCACTACTGACCATCCCCACTGCCGGGCCACCGCTGCTTGCCACCACCTCGACGCTGCTCGCCACTTACCACTGTGCCGCCATCCCTTCATTGTCACCATCGCCAAGCCGCTTGCCGCCGTGATGTGCATGCCGTCGTCCAAGCTGCTCACTGTCCGCACCGCTGCCGTTCATGCCATGTCGACGCTCATTCGCTGTCACCTTTCACTCTTCACCACTCATAGTTTGAACGGTTTCATAAGTGATTTCTCTATACCTTGACTAGGACGTTATTCTATTCGTATCAAACTTAAGTTTAGTCTTGTTTGAGCTTATTCCATCATGTGTGTTTTTGACGTTCAAGTGGCTATTGCACGTTGGTTTAGACTTTTTAGAATGAGTTTTGTGGGTTGAAGATTTGTGGGTATCAACTATAGCTTGAATCTTTGGAGTTTGGTTTTGAAACCTAGATTTGTTGTTAATGTACCTCTTCGGTTACTATTTTTGTAGAGATTCTTGTGGATTGAATTTGAAGCTATGTTCTTCACAAAATTTGTTCTTCACATCTTGAATTTTAACTTATTTTAAATTTGGAATTTTTGGAGTTTCGTTGGGTCATACGAAAGGTCATCTTCAAACCGTGTTTAAATTGTCTAGAAATGCAGTTTTTCTTACATTCATGTCTTTTTAGATTTTTATAAATTTTTCTAGATCTATTTTCAACAAACTTCCATCACAAAAGTTGTTAAGGAATTTTCTATGACATATAAAAATTTCGAGGCTTTTTTAAGTTAATTTGCGTACTAAAAGAGATATATTTTAAGAATCGAGTAGTCTGTTCTAATGAGCTGATTTCGGGTTTAATTTTGGGTGACAAAACAACATGATTACATATTGAATATTGGGTTTTGTGCTCCCAATAAGAAATGTTTATCGAGGTTTTTTTTATGACATATCCAAAATCTAGAATTTTTGGAGTTTATTTACTATTTATTTTTAGGAGATTTCGGTATTGTGCAAAGCTGCCCAAATTTACCCAATTTCAATGATGTACTACTTTCTTTATGTGTGATTATTTTAGTACATTTTTAAGTGTATAGAATTTAGATGTTCTAAGTGTGTGAGCATGAAATACTCTTGCATTGGCCTAAGTGGAAGATAATAATTGGCTTGAGTGATTTATATGCTTACCTGATAGCGTAAATGGTTCCGTACTCGTATGATTGCGAGGGACGATGCCCGATGGATTTCGGTTGCTGTCTACAATATATTTTAGAATGATGCTCTTAATTGAATGCCATCTTCGAGTGAGGTCGAGACGTTGCCATGCTTGATGGGGTGGGATGATGCTCGGTTACGCCGGATGACCACCGACATGAGTGTCAATCGTGACCCTGAGCGGTCGTAATAATCGGAATACGTATGCATTGTGCATTAATTATGTGGTATGACGTGTTCTTGATTACTATGTGTACTTGTTGCATGCCATTTAGAAGCGAGGCTTCATGTGTGATTATTTGTGTGGATTTCATATGTGCCAATGGGAGGTAAGAATTCACGTGCCACTATTAGATTGTGTTTGGCATGTTTTCAAGGCGAGTTACCTTCCTACTCGAGATTTAGATGTTCTACTTATTGAGTTTTACTCATTTGTCGTTGTTTACCTATTTCAAGGCCCTTAGTATGGACACTTGGATTCTACGTTTTGGTGTCTTCGTGGACCAAGACATGGAGGTGGTCGAGTACGTAGTACCGAGAACCGACATCGTATACGACGAGTACACGACGACCATTTGGGTCGACGAGGTGTTCTTTTTGAGATAACTCTCGTAGGTAGAGGAGCTAAGTTAACCCTAACACTTTTGATTGAATCGGAAAAAGGCCCGTAGTAACGGATTTGTATTTTGCTAATGTCCGATTATTAACATGCATATATATATATATCAAGTGTTATATATATATATATATATATATATATATTGTGTTTTGCCTATGTGTTTTCCATGCTATCCCTTCTATGTCGTAGATTAGGTGATGTTAGTACGCTTCTGCATGTACTTAATTGTAAGATAAATGTAACGGGTCAGTGACGCCTCTTGGGATGTTGCATTTCAATGACTGCTCGGCTGTCGCGTGCCCAAGGCTCGGTGGATAAGGGCGCGGGGCGTGACACACTCCCTCCTCCAAGAAGTGATCACATAGATCTTAGTGATATATGCCATAACTCTCTCAATGTTATCCTTTTAATTTTGTTTTTTTTAATTGCAGGAATGTCATTTTCCTGTTCTAATGATATCAATTAGTTCTTCTGTCACCACTTATTCTTTTTCATACTATCATTTCAGTTGACAAATAGAAGGAGATTTTCGCGATCTTGTGATTATCAAACGATGTGATGATTATGAGCTGTATGTGTTACAAAATTGGGAGAAACATTGAGCTATTTATTAAGTTGAAATTACTTGACACTGCAAAAAAACACCGAATTAGTGACGAAATTTGCGACGGAAAATTTGGAAAAATCCGTCGCAAATCGAATTTGCGACGAATTTTGCGACGGAAAAAATTCCGTTGCTAATAGGTCGTTGCAAAATTTTGCGATGGAAAATTTAAAAGTTCGTCGCAAAATTGCAACGAAAATAAATTCGTCGAAAAATTAGTCGCAAATTAGCCACGAATACAATCCGTCGCAAAATTCGTCACAAATATTTTGTCGCAAATTTACGACGAACTCTATCCATCGCAAAATTCCTCGCAAAATTCGTTGCAAATTTCGTCGCAAAATTCATCGTAAAATTCATCGCAAAATTAGTCGGAAAATTCATCACAAATTTCATCGCAAAATTCGTCGCAAATTTTATTGCAAAATTAGTCGGAAATTTCGTCGTAAATTTCGTTACAAAATGTAATCATCGCAAATTAGCGACGAACAATAATGATTGCAAAATTCGGCTTAAAATATTCGTCGTTATTTTTACATCATTTTGGCCATACATTCTTGTCCATATCAAACAAAGGAGACAATGACATATAATTGAAATAGAAAAATGAACAAGCCATAGATTCTGACAAACCAGCCACAATGACATATAATTGAAACAAATAACTGAAGGAAAGTTGCAGAGTCTGACATGATGTTATTTGATATCCAATCTTACAATACATTCAAAACATGAACTAAGAGGCGGGACAACCATAGAAGACGTAGAAAAACCATACACAAGAAGACGCAGCTTTGGTATGATGGCAGGATGCCAAAAGTAGTCACTTTTATCGAGACTTGAGGAAATGTCGATACATAAATCAATCCAGAATATAAAAGAAGCGTTTATGCATGGATGTGGAACTAGGTATAAAATAACAAAAGGGTTAACAAAAAAATATTTCAGGACGAACATAAATGTTCTTACGTATGAATATGAGTGAAATTATGAAAAACCAAGATTATGAAGCAAGCTTACCCCCGATTTTGAGAATTTTAACTAGAAAGTCTGGAGAAAATCATCATCATCATCATCATCATCATCATCATCATTCTCAGCATCAATGTGTTGGTCATCATTGTGCCCATCACCTATTGGATTGGCTGGAGGTACAGGAGGATCGTCATAGCGATTGAGGTTAAGGTATCCATAACGAGTGCCATTTGCTGTTCCAAGTTATTTATTTGTTCATCCTTCTGAACAAGTACATTTTTCAGAAGATGTTTTTCTTGGGTCAATTGCTCGTCTTGTCGTGACCTCCTTTGACTAGTCGTAGTGGATGATGAACTTCCACGATTATTCGGCATGTACATCCTTGACAACGATCCCATCGCAAATATTTTTCCTTTTTTCACCCCACCCGTTGCCTCCATCCATAATGTCATATTATCAACTGATGGCCCGGACTCAAGACAATCATCACTACCACTAGCACTGCTCATTAAAAGTTCATCATATTTTTCCTACATTAACAATGTAGATGAAAATAAAATCACTATATATATCTACCATAAATATTGAAAGCATTCATGGTTTTCATTATAGTTTACATATAAGTCAAAGTATAACCTTACATACCTTAACAGCTTTTACTTGATCGCCAGTCCATGTCTTACATTTCTTTTGAAATGTGCGTTCAAATGTAGCTGCAAATGTCGGTTCCGTCCCCAATTCTTGTGCCTACAAAATGTAAACATGAGTAATTGAATTAAATTAACTTATAACTCATTTAACAGACTTACCAGTCGTTTGCGATGCTCCGCAATGTTGATAGAGCCCCCAACATATGTGGTTGACCCATCATTAGAACTAGAAGATCGATTCTTCTTATTTTGCTCACAGAGTTGCCGACTCTGTTCAGATGCCCAAAATCTGTTAATTGTCGCCCAATTGTCAGCTGTAATGAAAGACGGCTTCACTTGCTTGATCTTCGCTCTATTCATGACATTTTGCATAAAATCACCGATTTTCTTATAGAAAATTCTTCTCACTTCATTGTCTTCCGCTTCCTCCCCCACTTGAACTTCTGCTGCAATGAATAAAAACACAAATTGAAAGTTATTATGGTGATTACATATCTATAACCATGCACCAGACAAATATAGACAGATTTTGTAAAGTTCATGTCGGGAAAAATATTCGGTCCTTTAGGTATCGAAAACTATAGAGTTGTTTTGGTCCTTTACATTATTATTGACCATCAATATACTACACCAAACTTAATTGGTGAGAAAATAAAATATGTAACACTTACCTTAAACTCATTCCACCACATTTTTTTCACTTCTTGTGGAACACTTATGTAAGTAATATACTCTCCCATCCAAAAGTTTCTTACTATTTTGTTCAATTCCCTCACAACAGACAAAGCATTCGTGAATCTGCAATCATATAGATATTGTGCAACATCGACAATTCGGTTGACATCAATATCTAAAGCCCTAAATATTACATATACTAAAATAAAAATGAAGTACTTATGAATCTCCAAATGGGCATATAAAGAATCGGTTATCTTCTTGACCTATGTTTCCGTCAATATTCGATTGTTCCACCGAATAATGCGGTGGAACGGAAGGAGAGGGAGCTAAAGGAGATTGAACTGGAGGAGATTCAGTTCGCATGTGGCCAAGTCCCGTAACATGTTGTTGAGTGTTGGAGGAAGGGCCAACGTGTCCATATTGTGACGGACCATATTGTGGTTGAGGGTTAGATGACGGGACAGGGGAAGAGGAAAGAGACGGGGACGAGGACGAGGAAGAGGCTTGTCTTCTATGCATGTGACCTCCACGTTTATACTGACAAGTAAAAAGGCTATGCGAATATGTAAAGAAATATTGACACGTATTACGGACACATAATGATGTACATGACGAAGCTTACCATTTTGATGGAAAGACTGAGAAAATGTTTTCTTGAAATGAGCCAATGTCGAGTGTTTATGACGTGTAATTTCCTACGAAAAAATATATTATAAATCCCATTAATAATTTTTTCCATTTTGTGATATTATGAAATTTTAGTTTTTTAAAAATTTCAAAAAACTTTTACGGTCAAATTTCATAGTTGTTGCCAACATATACCGTTTTTTTAATTTTCCATAATTTTTCATGATTTTTTATTCAATTGTTCAACTTTCAAGCATTTTCTGTGAAAATACTTAATCAATCACCTTATCGTCATTTAACGCTTAATCATCCACATAATAGACAAATTAATCAGTCGGCCATCGATAAAGCCACATACAATCCTAAAATCGATTCGTAACTTAGCCAGCGAAAAGTGATCCTAAATAATCCCTAAATAAGTCCGACTAATTATCTAATTATACTAACTAGGATTTAGGGAGTTGCTTACTTGGTTCAAGGATAACAAAAACCGACCGATTGGACAGTGGTGGTCCCGGCGCGGGTGTGGGCCCAAATGGTGACTATCTTATGCACCTTCATTCCTTTGATAGGGTTGAACCACGCAAGACTTAAATAACACAACCCACATCATTAATGGTCTAAGGTACTCTATCTCTATGATTTCATCCAACAAGCCATAAAAAAATCATCTTCCGAACTCGGATGGCCATTGATGACCGAATAGACACACCACTATTCATTGTGGATTTTCCCATTCCATATTCTTAGTATGAAAATTATATCCATTTATGAAATATGCTGGCCAACTTCAAACTCTTAACTTGTGGAACCTCATGATGGATGATATAGCAATCCTTGCCCTCCAATTTCATTATAATTCTTTGTGAACCTAAGGTTACACATGCAAAGTCAATAATATATTTTTTTACTAAATGATGTATATAATTTTAATAACTTGGTTTTGATCCATAGGCAACTTACATATGTCTTGAACTATCTTTGCAAATTGTTTGGTTGTATCGACAAACGGAAGTCAAACTTTAAAAATCATTTAAATATTAGTTTTGGTTGTAAAATCCTAAGTATGGGCTGCAAAATTAATTTAAAATATTAGCAAATTTTTACACATCAAAATATCATATTGCTCTCAAATTTGCATTGTGTGAGCGTTTGGCTTTGAAAATCCTAAAATATAAACCATTTTAAATATTTAAAATATTTGCACAAAATATATATTTGCGGCTATGGTCTTCGGTAGAGTGGCTGCAAAATTAACATAAAAAACCAGGGCAACGAAATTAAAAAGTCGGGGCCCCTCATCATTTCTTGCCCTCGCTATTGATCGTCGCTTGGGCTTATACTTCACTTTTTCTTTCAAGGGGGTTGAGGAGGAGGAGGAGGGTGTAACAAAAAGATATCGTAAATTATCCTTTCTAAGTTGCAAAGAATAATTGGAATATTTCCATAGATTCGAGCAAATATCGCAAATTTTTGACCGACAAAAAATTTCTGACAGAAATAAAAATTCATCGCAAATTTGCAACAAACAACTCGTCACTCCATGTATAAACTGCTTTGGTTTTGGTCGGGCCGCTTGCATCCACATTATCACAAATATCTCTCAAATTTTTTAACGTTCAGTTGTCTTTTATTTTTCCTACGACGGATTAAATTATCCGTGCGCAAAATAATTCTATGGTAAAATAAAATCCTTTGCAAAATTTGCGACGGACCATTCTAGTCCATCGCAAATTTGTGACGAACTCAATATGTCCGTCGCAAATATGCACGTACTAAATGATCGTTGTAAATTTGTGACGTCTTTTTTTCGGTTAAAAATTTAGCATCTAATTTATTTGGGTCCTAAATTTTCTACGTCTTTTTTTAGTCCAAAATTTTATCATCTCAAATTTTGCAATGGAAATTAGAATATCGGAAATGTTAGGGCACGTTAATAATATTTGATTTGTCGGTATTTAGGGACAAAATTTCGAACGATCAATTAAAATAAAAAGAATAATAGATAATAACAATAATAAAAAAGCACAATAACAATAATAACAAGAACAATAATGATAACAAGCAAAATAGCACTTGCCGCATTAATAATTACACATCTGTAGTGTTTTGTGGCAAAAATTTTAATCTTCGTCTTCTTCTTCGTCATCTGTTTGAAAATTAGATTCTAAACATTCTTGTACATTTAATTCGCAAATTTCAGTTGGATCCATATTTATCATTGCTCCACACGGATCTCGTAAAGTTGGTATGTTATATTGCTCAATTTCAACCGTGTTACACACTTCTTCTTTTTGGTAGGCTCTATCTTTCCAGTATTCCTCGATTTCCCTCCATGCTTTGATTTTACATACAGCCTACCAATCAGTTTTGTCACGTTTCAAACTAGGATATGATGCATAACATACTTGAATTGCTTGTTGTGCCAAGACAAATGGTTCATACTTCATATACCTTTTCTTGTGATTTATTTCAACCAAATTGAACTTCTTATGCACCTTCATTCCTTTGACAGGGTTGAACCACGCGCACTTAAATAACACAATCCACATCATTAATGGTCTAGGGTACTCTATCTCTATGATTTCATCCAACAAGCCATAAAAATCATCTTCTGAACTGCCACCATTGGATGACCGAATAGACACACCACTATTCATTGTGGATTTTCCCATTCTATATTCTTGAGTATGAAAATTATATCCATTTATGAAATATGCTGGCCAACTTCAAACTCTTAACTGTGGACCTCATGACAGATGATATAACAATCCTTGCCCTCCAATTTCATTATAATTACTGTGAACCTAAGGTTACACATGCAAAGTCAATAATATATATTTTACTAAATGATGTATATAATTTTAATAACTTGGTTTTGATCCATAGGCAACTTACATATGTCTTGAACCATGCTGCAAATTGTTCATCGCACAAACGGTCAAACTCATTTGGTTGTAGTCAAACTCATTTTTTTTTTTGGTAAAGGGTTGTAGTCCAAACATTGAAGTTTGGAAAATCCTAATATTAAAAACCATTTAAATATTAGCAAATATTTGACACACAAAATATATATTTGCAAATTTACACTTACTTGAAGTATGGCTCGACTTCTGGGCAATTCAGTAAAATATAAGTATGGGCTGCATGAAATTCTTCACCGATAAATATAACGAAACCGGCATGCACCGCTTGGTTGACCCGGATAATTGAAAAGAGAGAATGCTTTGCAGTTGGGATCAATGGGGCCCCTCATCATTTATGCCTGCTCTCCACCTCTTGCATTGAACGTGTGGCTCAAAAATAGTATGATACAAATGTTGTCACTTCTTCAACAATATATGCATTACAAATTAAAGCTTCAACACGTGCCTTATACTTCACTTTTTTCTTCAAATGATATAAGAATCTAGTTGAAATAGAAAGAAGCTTATCGGAATATATTATATGATAAACTAATTTAAACTATATTTTAAACAAAACATTACCTCTCAAATAGATATATCCATTGAAATTGGACGGGACCTGCAACTTTGGCCTCATAAGGCAAGTGAACTAAAAGATGCTCTATCGAATCAAAAAACGCTGGAGGAAATATCCTTTCTAAGTTGCAAAGAATAATTGGAATATCTCTCTCTAGTTTTTCTATGAGCGATACTTTTAACACTGTCGAGCAAATATCATGGAGGAAATTGCTTAACTCAGAAAAATGAAAAAAGAACGGCGCCCCATACAAAGTTCGATAGAACTTCCTTCAAAGCTATTGGAATTAGTCTTTCCATCAGGATGTGACAATCATGATTCTTCAAACTTGTGAACTTGCATTCATTCAAATCAACACATCTCCCAAGGTTCGAAGCATATTCATCAGGAAACCGCATAGATTTCAACCATTGACAAACAACTCATCTCTGCTCCTTATCCAATGTATAAACTGCTTTCGATTTTGGTCCGCTGCTGCTTGTATCCACAGCTAGTATTGACCGATTGCAAATATCTCTCATATCTTTTTTTTGCGTTCAAGTTGTCTTTTATATTTCCGGCGACATCCATCATAGTATTTATGACGTTGTCGAAAACATTCTTTTCTATGTGCATGACGTCAAGATTATAATGAATAAAATGGGCTTTCAATATGGTAAATCCCAAAATATACTGTGTTTCGTCCACTTATATATACTTCCGTACGCAAAAGTCGTGCCATGCGGATTCTCAACAACAGTTGGAAAAATTCTACACATGCTCCCAAATTTGATCACCGGTCAACCTCAATGGTTGACGCGTTCTTTCAATCCTATTCTTGATAAACTCTTTCTTATTCCTTCTAAAAGGATGACTTGGCGGTAAAAATTATTTGTGACAGTCAAAATAGCTGGGCTTCTTTCCATGTTTTAATCTAAATGACTTTGACCTCTCCAAACATATCGGACATCCTAAGATCCCAGTTGTACTCCATCCAGATAACATTCCATAAGCTGGAAAGTTATTTATCGTCCAAAGAAGGGCAGCCTTCATTACAAATATTTGATCGGTAGAAACGTCATACGTAAGGACACCTTCAACCCATAGCCGTTGTAACTTCCTCAATTAATGGTTGCATATAAACATCTATCAACTTTTTTGGATTTTGCGACCCTGTAACGATCAATGTTAAAAACATATAAGGTGTCTTCATGCACATGCCAGGTGGAAGATTATACGGCGTTAAGATAACTGGCCAACATGAATAACTTTTTCATATTTTCCCAAAAGGAGCAAATCTATTGGCACAGAGACCTAACCTAATGTTCCGAGGCTCCATCGCAAGCTCAGGGTATGTTCTATCAAAATGTTGTCATGCCTCCCCATCTGAAGGATGACACATTAGACCCTTTTCTGTTTCATGATTTGCATGCCAAGTCATGTGTTCAGCAGTGGCTTTAGACGCATAAAACCTTTGCAATATGGGAATTAAGGGCAGATAAAACATTTGTTTACATGGTCTACGCTTCTGATTATGACCCGGGCCTCTTATTAATCTTGTACCTAGGTTGGCTACAGAATTTGTAAGATTCTGCATTTTCATCATCTCTCTAATATATCATACAACCTCTACTACATGCATTAATTCTTACAACCGGAAGACCTAAGTTATCCACTAACTTTTTTCATATCATAAAAATCACTTTGGCATGATGTTATCACGAGGCAATAATTCTCGCATTACTTCAACAAAATAGTTGACGCAATTCGCAAACACATTATGCTCTGCCTTGATATTTAATAGTCGAGCTGTCACCAATAACTTAGTGTGGTCCTCACAACCTGCCCATAAAGGTTCATCTGCTGCTTTCAACACATCCTGTAACTGATTAGATTGAAAAGTTTCATTATAGACATCTCATCAAAATTCGTTACTCCTATATCTTCCGATTGTGAAGCATGACTAATAACCACTTATTCACGTAGGTGTAAATCTAGTACTTGCATGATTTGATTCTGTAACAAAATTATAACTAGTTGCATCAATCACCATCCTCTCGTATGGGTTCAGTTACTCATAATAGCCACATTCTTCCCTAACTGAAAATTGATCACTTCTTCCATATCCTTCATCATATATAAATGGTTCACCATGGAAAGTCCAATTATAATAGTTCGGAGTAAACCCAAATCTAGTGAGGTATTCTCTAACTTAATCACACACAAGAAATTTACTATTACCGCACTTTTTACACGAACACCTTAACTTATTTCCATCCATGAACTCATATTTACTACTAGCAAAGTCTAAAAATAGTTCCAACCCAAATTTAAAACTCATCTATCAATCTTTAACGTCCGGTAAGTTCTTATTATACATCCAAGTCCTTTCTCTTTGCATTGTGTCTCGTATTAAAATAAAAAAATTCTGGTAAAATATTTAAAATATCATATTTATTGTTCTTAATTAAAACCATAAAATTTTGGAAATTATAATTTTTGTTATTCACGCAACAATTAATATGAAATTGCAAAAATAGAAAAAATTACCATGTAAAGAAGACTTATCCAAATATTTGACTGAAATATTGATAGGAGAAAGTGGTCAATTTGACGAGAATTGTAACGTCCACTTGGATTGCGAGACCTTCAATTAGGCACATACCAAAAAAAAAATCACTTAAGAATCATTTTTTAATAATTTTTAATTTGCGATGGAAACGGAATTCATCCCTCGCAAATTTGCGACGGAAAACGAATTTCGTCGCAAATTTGCGACGGATCCTTGATTCTGTTGCAAATTTGCGACGTAAACTATTTCCGTCGCAAAACGGCGTGGCCATTCAGCCTCATCCAAAGGCCAATGAGGTGTCGCCGACCGCCGGTCGTTAAACCGGTGATGCAGATATGAAAAAAAAAACATAAACATATAATAAAAAAAAGAAATTACAATCTAACGTTGAATAATCACGAAGCTAGCTATGATACTTACCAATACAAAAGCTTCACATTTAAGCCACATTAATATATGCGCGCTGGATTTTTGCTTGATTTCGTTCCAAATGTATGAAAAGGGAGAAAAGCGAGAGAGAGCGAGAGAGAGATAGGGTTGGAATATCACGGGCTGATAAACTACAAATTTGCGATGGACGTTTGTTTTCGTCGCAAATTTGCGACAAATTTATTTTCTGTTGCAAATTTGTGACAACTTTTTTTTTCAAACGTCGCAAATTTTCAACGGATTTGACAATGGTTTTTTTCCATTTATTTTTGATTTGCAAATTTGCAACCGTTGGAAAAATTTTTTCCGCGATGAACTTTTTTCCGTCGCAGATTTGCGATGGAATTAGTGACGGTTTTTTATTTCCATGCAAATTTGCGACGAAATTTGCGACGGATAAAAATTCCATCGCAAATTTCCGACGGATTTTTCATCCGTTGCAAATTCCGTCACTAATTTGCGACGGAAAATATAATCCGTCGCAAATTTCCGTTGCAAATTACATGTTTTTTTTGTAATGTGATATTATGATGTCTCTCAATACCTATTTTGACAATTGGTGAGACCTAATAGGTTGCCATTTTACTGAATGTTTTCTAGTGCCTTTGTTTTTTTGTAGTTAGAGGTCTGTAATTGAATGCTGAGGCTAAGTTCAGTAGATGTGTGCACTTGGAAATTCGGAATGTTAATTGTCATTTTGTTTGTCTCGGCTGCAAATAGCTTGTTTTTAGTTCTACGGATACAATTTCCAACTGCTGCTAAAAAAGAGATTTGCATATGCATGATATCCTCACTAATGAAACTTAGTTCTAACAGGTCTCTTTGAAGCCATTACTTTTGGCAGGTGGAAACTGAATAACAATTCCTTCCAAATCACTATGGTGGTATTTCCTTAGCAGGAATAACATTGGCTAGAAAATTAACTTGATTAATAAGATTCAACTTCTTGATGGCCAAAAAGCAAACAAATAACATGATTTAGGTTCTTTCTTCACGATTCTTGCTTGAAGCTTGTCTAACAACAACTTGAAATGTACATATCCTGTAAATGAGCTTCAGTCTGAATTTAGTTGTCATGATCAGTCCAGAGGAAAAATTGAGCATAAATGATCATTAAGGATACTGTCCTTGTGCACCAACATCATGATGCTTGTCTTATCTGTCCATAAGAAGCTTAAGGTCAAGTCTGTGACACCATGAAGACCTCTAACGTCATCGAAACAATTTTCTTGGGAATTTACTGAGAAAAGGTCCGATACTGGTTTATTTTAAGTTCACCTTGGAGGGAACATCCGCATTCTAATCTCGCCACTAGTTTCTTGTAGTTGGCAGAAAAGAAATGTTCATGGATTATTGTCTCATACTCATACTGACGGTTGTGATATGTAGCTATGATCGAATACAACCAAATACGTGGAGTGGTGCATATCAATGCTGGGGGAAGGAAAACAGAGAAGCTCCACTGAGGACAGCATGCCCACCTGGAGTAACGGATGGCTTAGTGAGCAATTTCGAGATTAAATCATTTGATGGATGTGCAAATCCACATTTGGGCTTGGCCGCTGTAATTGCCGCTGGTGTTGATGGGCTACGGAACCATCTTTTATTGCCTGAACCTGTTGGTAAGATTATGTAGTTCTTGCTCTAGTCATGTGATCTTACTCATTTTTATTTTTTATTATCTTAAGAACTTAATATAAAAACGTTCAGTTCTTGTCTAAGAATTATGTTCCTTATTACTACCTTCAATTTCCTTGTTTTTTTACTGTAACAAATAACAAAACTCACTCTAGGTAGGTGAACCTGCGTCTTGAAAAATCTTGATAACTTCATTAAGTCATGCTGAAGCCAAGTGGTGGCCCATCATTTGATGATATGTAAAATCAACACGTGTTGTGCTCTTAACCTAATTCACACACACATGTTCGATTCTTAACTAGTAAACCAACTCCATGGGATTACCATTATTGTTGTTCGTTGGAGCTCAAAGTTACTGTACCATGTCTTGCCCTTATTTTGGGTTTTCAGAAAGCCTGGGCATTTTTTATCCTACTAATTTAGCAACTGTTAAGGTATAAAAATATAACCTACAATGTTCTCTAATTGTGTAAGTTTTTAGAACAAATGGTTCCGCACCAAACTCTAACATGGAGGGCTCACGTACTTGAGACTTTTATCATCCTACCAGCTTTCGCACGAGGGGGGAGTAACCTGGAGTGTTTTAAAAAACGTAATATTCATTGTCTTGAACAGCTCAAGCTTTCATAATAAAAGGTTGTGCACTCAATTTTAACAATAATAGTTGGTGCTATTTTCATTTTTTTTTTTTTTTTTTTCAGGGCAGAAGGGGCCGGGGGGATAGTGTGGTGTATATCACTTTCTATTTTTCTTGTTTAGTGTTAATTTTTTTTTGGGTCATATTGTTTAGTGTTAATTGGAATTCATCAAAAAGTATAATATGTCCCGACTCCCTACATACCCAATGTGATGCTTGTCAATGAGGCCTACAACTTTCCACTGATGTTGAAATTATCCACGAGAAAACAGTTCCCGTTGCAATGGTGTCAGTTTTGCCGCAATTCATAGCCTGGTGAAGGCTTTTGAAAGAACTGGCTTCACTTGTAAGAGTTGTGCCGCATGGAATATGGTTTTGTCAGCCTTAGTTGGTCGTAATGTAGATAAAGATTGTTTGGTTTTTCATTAATTGCTTTTGATGTTATTAATCTCCTATAAGATGCTGCTAAAATGTTGGAGGCCTGGGGGTCAAAAGGTGCATTTGCCACTGCAAACTTGCCTCCGATTATCTAGAGGAAGGTTGAATGAAAAGTCTTTGCTATCCCTTGGCAACCAGCCTCTGCATAGTGGACTTCTTGCATCATTTAAACTCCAAGACATTGACATGCATTTCTTTCTTGAAATTAGTTGAACTCCTACTTAAAATTGTTTTTTCATTTGGCCAATTTTACGGTCTAATTCCTTGTATCAACTGACGCTTCAATAATGCATTAATGAGACAGACACTAATCCATCAAGCCTCGACGGGAAGCTTCGAAGACTGCCTAAATCTCTTGCTGAATCTTTGGAAGCTCTCCGAAAGGACAGTGTTATTAAGGATCTCCTTGGTGAGAAGCTTTGGACGGCCATAACTGGAATTCGCAAGGTATGTCGGGTGTATCCATTCTTTATGTTGACTAAAATCCTAGAAATGTTCGTGATTACTTATCTAAAACCTAAAGCTACCTACTATGCACTAATGACTTCTTGAGAAAGTTTCTTGTGTCGATGCTTGAACTGTTTCTTCCTACGAATATATTATCTCATGGTTCCTATCTGGTAATGTCATAAATAATTGTGAAGCACAATCAAAGGCCTGTTCATTGCCCGCTCATTTTTATTTCTGTGTAGGAAAAGTTAATATTGATGGTGGTATTGTTTATGCATTATATCTGGTTAATGAAATTACTGGAATTGCTTTGATATGCTTATGACTGAACTTAGGTAGGCTCTGTTTTATCTTTTAATAAGTTATGGCGTGTTTCTTCGTGATGCAAAACACAGCTAAAACAATCGAAAACAGTTGTTGCAGAATTTTAGTGAGTAGTCCTGAAATTGCTTTTTATCCATTTATTACTTTGGTTGTTTATTAGTATGTTTCTTCAAACAGCAATCATCAATAATATGCTGCAATCATTCCTTGGTCCTGCAAAATTCATTTGAACCTGTCATATATGTTACTTCTCTTATAATCTGTATGCCTACTTCAACTAATAAAATATGTTAGTAACGACCAGCTTGGCCTTTACTCTGTGAATATTTTCAGATTTAGATGTCCTCTATTTGACAATCCAATAAATATCTATATGTGAACTCCTTTTTTTATTTTAGAAATGAGGAATTTGTTGAAATTTGACATTTCTGGAAATGCCATTGTACGTGGATGTGTGCGCTCGTGTTGTTCCAGTTGGGATATGTAAGTTTGTTAAAGAGCACTAAGAGGGTGCCTCCCTCTTACAACCTTGAAATCAGAAAAGCTTTAAAGCTAATGATAAATTGGGAAGTCTCATAGAACAGATCACTGGAAAATCCTTTCTTACGGAGAATTGAGTGATGTAGATCTTGAAAAATGTGCGTCTTCCCATAGCGGTACGCATTTTGACATCTCCAATAGAGTTGTGCATCAGCACGACGATCTAATTTTAGTTTCGCTAGTCCGGCTTGTGAATTTGTTTTGGCTGATTCTGTTGTGCGTGTCAAGAGATGCAAAATGAATTGGGTATTTTACTGCACCAATGAATGTTCTGAAGATGCATATGTTTTTGCAGGCGGAGATTGAACACTATTCGAAGTTTAAAGATGCGTACAAGCAACTTATACACCGTTATTAACCTGAAAACTGTCTGCATATCTTGGAGAACAGGAACAACCATCTCTCCAGATGAACTGAGTTGTAGCTCTTGCTTATGTGAACATTGAACAGTGTTAGCTCAATAAGAGAGCCTTATCAGTTTATGTCGTGCTCCGAGATTCTCCAGTCAGTTTCCGGCACATCCTGCTAAGATCTTTTTGATCCTATATTGCCATCTAACAATGGAGTTGCGCTTCTGGTGCGTACTGCTGCTGCTGGTGCTGAAAATTAGTTTTGGTTTTTTCTTTTTTGAGCTTTCATCATTCTCCTCTTGGCATCTGATACCCATGAGCATGCTCTTGAACATTCCGTTCTCTGTTTCGGCAAAAATAGCTCCACAATGTAGAGGGTTTGCTTTGGGTTGTGTAGAAATGGATTGTGCGGAACGCTTTTGCAATCGCCTCTCTGCACATGGAGAATGTCATAATATTGATGATGACCAGAACCTTAAAATAAATTACTGGCGGTCATATCATTGTGCTGCAATTTTTTTTCCCAAATTTCTGTGAATTCAAGAGATGAGCTTGCTCTTACTGTGTACAGGTGGCTTCGTTTATCCTCTTGAATAATGTTTTCTGAGAATTTCATGATGCATCTCCTCTACTCATTGACCCTATTTTTACGTTAAATACTGGAAACATGATTGAACTTTGACGTGTCTGAGCATGAACATGAAATCTTCAACTCCATGCTAGAAAAGGAGGGTTGTACTAGGTCAGACGAACCTCGCAAAATAAACAAAAACCAATTCCAATGTACAATGCGAAAGAACACGACGTCTACTAATTTCCGGTCTCTTTGTCAGTTTCTAAAGCCATTTAATCTTGAGAATGTATCCGATCATTTTGATGGATCGAGTCAGTTGTACTATAAGAAATTAGTGACATTTATGCTGGAACCAACTGTTTTCTCCCTTTTTTATTTTTTGAGCGACCGATATGAGCGCCAGAAATAAACAAATTACTGAGATCTCGCATTGGTTAGGGTATTGACATATGTTACAATGCCTGCTTGAGTGTGCATTGGATCGGGTTGTAGATAAACAAACCGGCGTAGTTTTCGGTCTCGAGAGCTTGGATGCGGCCCCCTCAGTGTATGCTCACTCCTAGAAATACTGCTCTTGATAACCAACCATGTCAAAAATTGAATTGTATGTTGAAAGACGACATATTACAACATACGCGAGAGCAACAATATTCACTCCTTTTCATAGCCTTTTTCCCCCTGCAATTCGTCTTTAGAATTCACCAAATCGAAGTGGTAGGAGTGTCGAAAGGCAAAGTAAATTCAGGATGGAGACTGGCCAACCAACGAGAATCCCTTCTCTCTAAGTTTGGCCATCACTATTTCTGCTCAGACATAGCACATGCGATTCCTGCGAGGCGAGGACACGACATGAAGACATTGAGAAGCACTAACGAAAGGAGTGTTGATGATTTCATGGTTGAATCCAACTGTAAAGAAAGTCATCAAAACTGGTGGATCAGGCTCGTGTGTTTTCATCTGTTTGGTACACACACAAGCATGGCGTTCTCTTTTTGAGTGTGCTGATGACTAGTGCTCTCTTGATCTGTTTTTGGATCTCATCAAGATGGACATGTCATTTGATAACTCAAAGCAAAAGCATAATGATACATTCCACATATCATAGCAAAACCTCAATTTCAACATGACTACTCTTAACATTTTTAAATATATGATACGAGATTATATCTTAATTCATGATATGTTCGAACTAATCTTTACTTTTTATGATTTTTTAGTTTTGCCACACATGTATTTCGTTGTTTTATATATTTTAAACAACTGAAGTTTTTGCGGTATATAAATCATGTTGGCACATAGATTCATAGACATTTTTTTTCTTTATTTGTTGAAAATGTGAAAAAAAAAATTGAAATTTTCGCTACATTTTGCTTTTTATAAATAGAAAAGAAGGGGGCATTCGGAATAACATAAATCCCGCTCATTTAACTCTTGACTCTTTTATTCACGAGAATATAAGTGTTTTCTTGTTTAGATCATGCAAGATTTTATTGCTAAGTCGTTTAGATACTTACGTATCTGTATCGTACAATCCACTAGCACGAGTAACATCGGAGTGCATCACTTTGTGGTGTCTATATTTATGTATAAACAATTTTGGTTGGGACGAGATCGATTAATAAAACAGATACACTCACTTTTTTATGATCAGCATTCTTTCAATAGCTCTAAAAGCATGACATACTGCACTAATCTCATCAATCAGGTAAGTTGCAATTCAAAACCCAAGTAGGTGCAAAGAGCAGAGATCTTATATACTGCAAACGGGGAAAATGAACTCCCAACATGCATCTAATCCACACATACACGCTTGACTGTTAACTAAGCCAAACTCGTGAAGTTTAGTTGATTCACTTGTTTAACTAAGCATATTGGACAAGTCAATTTCCAATTACATGGAGTGAACAATTGCTTTATAGTATTTATTGATTGTGTCAAACAAGTTGGTATGATATTTGGCACATATTGAAGATATAAACATGACCTTTTCTAGGATAGTGTGAAAATTTGTCACTTTAGCCATGTTGAAAAGTATGACATGATTGAATCTCGTTTCTCTAGTCATCAACTTGTAAAACTCAAAAGAATACCTTCACGGAGAGAGAAGGGGAAAAAATGGTTTCCATTTTGTGTTTACTGAATTAAAAAAAATTCTCAATCCACTTTGTAAATACGTCAAAGTTGGCGATCTCGCTTTATATGTTTTCACATCAGTCTTCTTTGTGTCGAATATGTAATGTGATTATGTGGGGTTTGGCAATTAAAGGGAAAATGAAAATCTAATGCGAGATGGTTCTTTTCTCTGTAGAGCATACTTTTGGAGACAAGCTTCCATTATTTGGCCGAAAAAATAAAGGGCTTAATGATATCAAAAATCCCAAATTCAAATTGGTACTTTTGGGTCACATTCACTCCCAATCTAACTTTCGTCTCATAAAAATCTCAAACTAGTGTGACAAATTTATTGAAATCTTAGAGTAAAATAAGGGATTTTAGCAGATTTTCAAAATGTAAGGTAGCTATTAGGGTAAGCTATTAGGGTAAAAATAGCAAATTTTCCAATTTAAGATTATTTTCTTCAAATATGGCTACCCAAAACAACGTTGTCTAGAAGACTGATTTATGATGATATTTCATGTTGGATGCACGTCACACACAGTTGTTTGCCATGTGTGTTTACACCTTAATAATTAACAGGGCTATTAGATGAAAGTTAATAGATAGTAGATTTGTCACGGGTGTATTGGTTTAAAATTTTTTTTTACATGAAAATTACTCTAGAGTAAATGTGTACGGATACACTATCAGGGATTTTTTTTTATAATATTAATACCCCCCCCCAAAAAAAATACAACCTTGTAATACATAAGTGATAAAAAAAAACATTATAAATATGACACGCATTAGTTCCTATAATAATCTGTAAGAAAAATAATCCAAAAACTCCTAAACCTATTGCATTTTTGTCAGTTCAATCTAAATCTTTTAATTGTGTTAATTAAGTCATAAACCTTTTTACGTTTTACCAATTGAGTTCATTCGGGCCAATCTTGATTGGAAATCACTAACATGAACGTGGGTAATCCTACAAGACATCATCATCGTTGACGTGGATAATTTTTAATATAATTTTTATTTTGTTTATTTTTCTTTTATTTTTTTTTCTTCCCTTCTTCCTCTAGCTGGTCGCCAGGCCTTGGCAATGGCTAACTACCAACCAGAGATGAGGTCGACCTCGCTGACCTAGAGGAGACAAGCCCAATTACTGGCAAGTCTCACCCCCGCCGTCATTGGGTGAGATCGAGCCTCGCCCATGCTAATGGTCGGTAGGGGCAAGCTTCACCACCTCGCTAGACCTCACCTCTAGTGGGTCGCCGCGGTGATTGGCAAGAGGAAGAAAGGAACAAAAAAAAGAAAGAGAAAATAAAAGAAAAAAAGGCAAAATAAAAGAAAAAATAATTAACAATAAAAATTTAGAAAAATATTAAATTATTGTTAAAAAATTTTACGTCACCGTCGGCCATGTCATGTATGACGGCTGACGTCCATATAAGCGATTTCTAGTCAAAATTGGCTCGATGGACTCGGTTGGCAAAATGAGAAAATGTTTAGATGCAATTAGTACAATTAAAAATTTATGATTCAATTGGTAGGAGTGCAATAAATTTATGAGTTTTTAGACAATTTCCTATTGATTTGTACCTTGTGCATTGGGTTATTCCCCTTCACCATTTTTCTTTTGATTTAATTTTTTCCTCATTTTCTCATCTATTTAATGTCACTTAAGGGGGACTTGGAAGCTTTGTTGTCTAGTGGCTCATTTTTTTTTATCCATTTGGGGCGTAAATAATAACGATTATGCTCTCAAGAAAAATTTTTGGTCAAAAATAGAAAAATTTATTTCTATTCCCTGGATAAGTTTCTGAGCCGAAAGTAGAATTTGATAATGACACAAAATTTATGTTTTCGAAAAAAAATTCATTTGATAGCATCGATGTAGAATTCATACATAAGCAGGCAATCGGCAAGCAGTGGGCGACGAGCATCAAGCGACGGGCGGCAAGGGCGAGCACTAAAAAGAATTGTTATTTCTTAATTTCTACTTGTATATCTAGGCTAAAAATTCGTCCTAGATATAAAAAAAAATAAATTACGTTGCCAAACGGATTTATGCTCTAAATCTGTTTTTAGGAATCAAAAAATATAAAAATAGAGAAACATAATGACTATTATTCGCACCCTTCTTTCGCTAAGTTCTTGGTCCACAAATACGTTTCCGACACGTACATACAACATCCCACCGAGTTCATCATCATCATGAGCAGCATACGAATATTCCTAAAAACATGAAATGTTAAAGTGACCAAACCAAAAGATATTTGTAGCTATTCTTCACGTAAGTTCCAAAGCAAACCCTTGGGCTTATCATGTTGTCATGATTTGGCAGATGAAGCTACATTTGAGGAGATATTTTCACTTTTTCTATACCTAAACCCTCGAGATATTATTGTTTATTCTTGAGTTTGAGAAAAAAACAATAATAATAAAGCACTTTGCATTGCATGCAAGTGGTCGGTCGCCGGCGAGAAACGTAGACAAATGAGACGGTTACCAAGTTGAAACTGAAAAGCTTATTCAACAGGCACCGAAAATGACGTTTAAGTCATAGATTATCTTGATGACCTACAAAATTAATTCATTAATTTACCAACATCACCATAATTAGAAATAGATATTGTTGTGACCACCTTATTAATTGGGCAATTAAAAATAGAAGTCAATAGCTATACACGCATTAATGGCCGTAAAGA
Source organism: Syzygium grande (assembly GCA_024733475.1). NCBI lineage: Eukaryota > Viridiplantae > Streptophyta > Magnoliopsida > Myrtales > Myrtaceae > Syzygium > Syzygium grande. The sequence continues at coordinate 14,948,957 of JAMXDD010000004.1, read as the reverse complement.
GCTTTAGATCTTTTCATTTTTATATTGTTGTTCGTTTGTTCTGATTGTCACCTGTCGCTGTAAGTTGTCACCGACTCAATATTTGTTATTGTGTCACAAATAAGGATCGCTATTCAAGCTGAATCAGAAAGCTGGCATTAGAACATACTACTACAATCTAGTATCCCTTAATGGCAAATTAACTAATGATGCGATGTTAGAACATGAATTTACAAAAAACCGTATAAATTGGCATCTCAGACTTCGAGGTAAAAGTGAAGAATGGTCATCACGGCCCTCAAAAAGTCAGCTGAGTGATCGAGCACTTGATTTAGATTCGACAAACCTTGTGTTCCGATAGCGGCGTTACCCCGCTCGTATTGATCCCGATGGTCACACCCGTCTCCCAGACGGTGCATTACCTAACGCGTGTGGATTGAAGCGTTTTACGTGTATTCAAAGGGAGACGTTGATCTGATTGGAGTTGCAAGTTTCGGACGGCCGTGTTATAAAAAAACAAATTGGTGTTTACGAATGCAACGTACTTGCATGTTGCACCATACATCCAGTTTCTTCCATTTTGTTTCTTTTTTCTTTTGGGGGATTATTCTTGTGCTTGTTGGAAGATCGAGCTAAATCCAGTGTAAGCATGTCCAATTTGATTATCAAGATGTCGGCCTTCCTTCCATTTGGCTGACTTAAAAAATGGTTGATGGCACGGCAATTAGTTAAACACGATACGTCGACACTAAATAATTAATTTTGCATGTAGATTAAAGAAGAGATCACTTTTGAGCTAGATGTACTGAATCCATCTCTATTGAATTGCCATATGCAATTAACAATCGAAAAAAGAAAAGGGTCATTGGCAAATTGCTACTTCTGGTATTCGGCTGCGTCCGATCTTATGATTGATTATAGATTTTGACTAATTGTCTCGTTTTTAGTTGATTTTAATTCGGGCACACCTCCAAAAAATTAAAAATTAGTGAGATATTCAATGAGAAGATAGCGGAATCTTACATATTTTTTTGTAGGCATACATGGTACAAACCCAATCTCTACGTCCCGGAGAGATCCTTAAAAAAAGTGGCTAATTCCAAAAACTAAAAGCATTAACTTAACCTGAAGTGACAATTATGGCTCAAACTTTGTTTTTATCTAAATAAAAATCATCAACTTTTATTCGAGTCCCAAATATAACTCCAGTGATGTGAAATTTTCATATTGTTAGGGTCAGATTTGGGATTTAAGTAAACTTTTGTGATTTTTTATGAGATAGAAAAAAGTTCGAACCAGAATTGTCACTTGAGGTAAAATTTGTGTTTTTTTTTGGAATTAGGCAAAAAAAAGTCTAAACTAGAGCTAATGAATATATCGGTTGGATTCAACCTCACTAAAAAAGTTAAAAGTAAATGACTTGTGCATGGATTAAATAATTATTAACTGCTCCACACTATTTGACCTAATACCATCGTATGTGCAACTCAACAATCTCATTCTCAAGCACAAGTCTCCTGTGTCTCTCTCATTATTTCCGACTTTAATCTCCATCTCGTCTACACACTACAACATCTTGTGATGATAATATCATGGATAAGGGCGGAAGAAGTGCCATAATTTTTGTCACCCCGCACTTCTCAGTGCGTCACATCCCTAGCAGAGGTCGATTTGTGTGTGACGTCCCAGAATGCGTCGCCAACCCAAACCCAACACAGAGATTTAAAGCACATGCGGAAGTAATTAAAACCACCCATACATTAAATAAACATACAACCAAAGATAACCATAGAAATCCACACTCGTACTGGTATTAGAAATCATTTACAATATCCAAGTACAACCCGAACACCAACAAAAATCAAAAGCGATTCAAGGCCACTACTGACAAAAAGGGGTAAGTGGCTTGGGGTTCAGGCACTACAACTAGCTGGGGACTCTTCCCAAAAATGCATCGGTACGCCTGTCGTCCTCAAGGTCGGGGATCTAAAAAGTCGGTTTTCAACAACCGTGAGAATAAATCTCAGCGAGTAATTCCCTAAACCTAAACTAGGCTAACATGCACCTCCTGACAAGTACTAAACAAACAACACACGCCTAAATAAGTATGACTTCAGCCCTCGGCCCAAATCTAGAAATTACTTGACCCTGCAGGTTAGGCATTCCGTGAATAATAACAATCACGCAATAGAATTTAATCACAGTACATACACGCGCATTCCTATGTCGCAACGCATGTTATGCATATGCCGGTGCTACGCACTCATACTCATGCCTCATCAATGCATTACCGCATACTTGCACACTAGCACTCAGCCATTTCTCAATTTCTCCTCCGACCCGCGTTAAACGCCAGGGTCCGACCAGCGTAAAACGCATCGGGTCTATCACTTCGAGATTGATCTCGGCCCGCGTAAAATGCATCGGGCTCATGACACATTACCAGCGTAAAACGCATCGGGTTGGTCATCTTCCAGTAAACCGGCATCGTCCCGCGTAACACGCCTCGGGATGGGTTCACTACCCCGTAACATGCATCGGGGCTTATTGTAATCACACATTTACAAGCACCAATTTTTATCTCGAACCCCGCGTTAGATGCATTAGGGCAATTTAGGTGATCACAATGCACATGTCACTCGGCACACTTATAAATGCAAATGTCGTGCCAATGCTTAAAATGTGCACTCATGGCCATAAAGTTCACACTTGGGCATCCACATGCGCGAATTACGATGTAACATACTCAACTTGTACCGCGCGTATTCAAATTCATAAATCAACATGCCCAAATCAGACAATCAATTTAAATCAGCCATAGCATCAATTCAGCACACTATCCATGCACAAGTTCACATAACCGGGTCAACAAGCACTCGCGCATTCGAGGCCCACCAAACTAATCCATTTCTAGTCCCGCTAGACACGCGACAGGACACCATCAAATTAACCACAATCGAGGCCCAATTAGCCAGTCAATTACACGAAGCGATCATTCTCGATAATTGCCGATAAAGCCCCAAATTGATCGCGCTTCGCCTAAATTAAAATCCATCGTAGCCAGCCACTATACCACAAATTCTAGGCCAATAATTATCATCAAAAAGCTCCATTATACTCCTCAATATCATTCTAATTGACCACCACAAAATCAAAATACGGCACGCACTATAATCCACATATTAAACCCGAACATTTCCGAACTCGGGCCGATTTAATCCAAATTGTCCAGCCCACTTATCGCGCCACTCGGGCCACTAATCCTCCATTAATTAATCATAATAATCCACCAAATCGACCACAATCAAAATCCCTAATCACTTTCACAATTTAACCCCTAAAATACCCTAATTAACCCCTAAACCCGTCTAGAAATGTAAATTAGCCTAATTAGGGTTTAGGGTCAAACTCACCGGGTGTCCTACGCTTAAAATGGGCCGGATGAATAGTACTCGCCGGAAAATGAACAAGATGAACGGGATGAATGAACAAAGGACGGAATGGAACAAAGAACTTGAGCGGAACGACGGGGCGAGGGGCCGGCGGTGGCGCAGCGACGCTGGGCGGCGAGGCCGAGATGCACCAACCCATGCACCAGGCGAAATGAAAGAGGGAGAGAGCTTGGGAAGAGAGAGAGAGAGAGAGAGAGAGAGAGAGAGAGAGAGAGAGAGAGAGACGGGGAGGTCGAGGGGAGTGGTGGTCGATTTGACGAAGCCGGGCGACGGGCGGAGGGCGGGCCGTCGACTCGAAAGGACCGACCGAGAGGAAGCCGGAAAGAGAGAGACAAGGGGGAGGTAGCGGTTGCAGAGGGCGGCAGCGAAATTTTACGGATACGGGCGATCGACGATGGCGGCAAATAGGGCGCTGGCCGGGCTGGGTGGTCTCACGCTGGCGGCACAGTACGAAGTCACGGGTTGGTTGCACGCCGGAGGACAAACGAGGAAGAGAGAGCAATGGGTGGGGGGCCGGGCGACGACGGGCGGAGTGAGGGCTGGCCGGGCGGGCGGGCGCGACGGTCCGGCGACGGGCGGGCGAAGCGACGGCCTGGCGAGCTCGGCAAGGGTCGGGAGCACGGATGAAAGCGGCGACGACGCTACAGGGAAGAAAAAACAAACGAAGAAGAAGAAGGGAGGGAAGGAGGAGAGAGAGAAGAGAGGAGAGAGAGGGAGGGGACAGAGAGAGAGAGAGAGAGGTCTGACAGGGAGGGGGAGGGAAACGTGCATGGGGGAAAAGCGGGGAAGGGGACGTGCATGGGAAACATGCGCACGGCAGAGGGGGGAGAGAGAGAGAGAGAGAGAGAGAGAGAGAGAGAGAGAAGAGAGAGAGAGAGGGGAGAGACGCCATGGGGGGGGGCAGAGAGAGAGAGAGAGAGAAGTTCAAAATTTTAAATTTATGCGCGAACCAACGGACACGGTCCAAACTAAAAAAATCGACCTATCGGTCCCGATTTAAATTCGAAAAAGGTCTAACAGTCCACGATAAATCTCAACAATAATCTAGGGCAAAAAGGCCAAAATAAAATAACCCAAACCACACTACGAGGGAGGTCTACCAGTCCAAATTCGTACCCGGTTCAAAAATACACTTTTCCACTATTCCCGATAATTTCGACAACACAATAATATCGATATCATTCAATTTATTTCGTCCCCGAAACTCCCGAAATCGATTGCCAAGTTCAGGGGTATAAATAACGGCCAAATTCGATCGAGTGCGATTCTAGCAAAATTTCTAATTTTAAAAATAAGAACCCGAGAGTGATCAGTTCCCGGGCGAAATTCCATTATAAGCGCACTGACGAATTACACGTTTTATAAATCCCAAAAATGGGCCAAAATCCGGAATGTTACAATTTTTGTACGAAGCAACACAACTTTTTTTTTCGGACCACTTAATTGACACAACTTCTAAATAACGTTTACTCAAGTGCAATAACTTTCAATTAATTACTTGAGTGAACGTTCACCAAAGTGCTAAAATTTCAACGTGATATGGCACTTGCATTGAACGTTTTCAAAAAGTCATAATACTTATATGATCAATTGAAAAGTTATATGACACTTGAGTGACCGGAAAAAAAAGTTACAGCTCATAAGTTATAGCACTCAAATGATCTAAAAAAAAGTTATGACACTCAAATGATCATCGTGTGAAAATTATGACACATGTGATGACATTTTCCTAACAATCTTCAAATGCGATTACTTTATTTTGTAATTTCGGGACTATGTTACTATACCATAACACCGGCTTCGCCCCACAAGATGGTTGTCTTCACCTATAACGGCAATGATTTCGGTTAATCATTTGCTTTAACGAGTCGAGGACATTACTTTCTTTTATAATTTTTTGTTTTCATTGATTGATCAATTACACATGATTTTATCATTCACTATGTATAATGAGCAGCCAATTTTCTTCATTTGATTTTTTGTTATTGAGGCCTTTTTTTTTCTTTTTTTTTGTTGTGCCTATTCTTTTTTTTTTCAATATCTTATTAAGTTCTATTAAAGTTGTTACATTTATAAAACTTTAACAAAATTTTCTCGAAACATATTATTATTGATTCATTTATTTACTATTATTAGTATTTTAGTTAGTTTAGTTTTCTCGAATTTTCCATAACTTTTTCATTTTATATGGTAAGAGAAACTTTCTTTCAAAAAAGTTGAGATGAAGATATATAAAAAAAAAAAGATATACTTTTACTCTTTAAACAACTCACGTGCATTGCACATGGAAAAAAATAACCGGAGTGTAAACGGCCGCAACAAAATAAAAGTTCAAAAGTGTATTGTATACTAATTGAAAGTGCGTACTAAAGGTGTAATATTCTTAAAGTTCGGGGGTTTTTCGTAATATCCCAAAAAATATAAGCTCCTCAGTATGTTTTATGGACCTCAAAAGCTTCTTGTTTTTGTTTTATTTTCGCTAAAAACCTATGACGCATTGAATATTCGAAGAAATGATGTGGTGTACAGTGCCGCGCCCCAGAAATGTTGTCATTGTCTTAATCTCCCAAAAGATAATTACGGGCCCTTTTTTTTCTTTTTAACGTTTTGCAGAACCTTAAGCAATTGATAGTACGTCACGATCACAAAAACCACCAATGGTCAAACCACGTGTATGTGGGAAATTCTGGATCCAACACAGTCAAAATTGTTTGATTTCTATGGGATCCAGGCAGGGCATAAACGAGATTTACTCAAAATTTCATATCACATTCATAAAATGGAAAAATTACCATCCGGCTGGTGCTGATATGAACTCCGGTCAACATTGACGTGGATAATTTTTAATAATATTTTTATCTTTTTCGAAATTTTTTATTAATTTTTCCTTTTTCTTCTTCCTTTTCTTCCTTCTTTTCTTTTTTTTTTCTCCACATTGGTCGGCGAGGGTTGCGGCCCCAGGCCTCGCTCCCAGATTGCAAGGCACAGTTGCGGGCGAAGGTGGCCATGGCCACGCTGGCCACTATGGGGGAAAAAAAGAAAAGAAGGAAGAGAGTAAAAAGGGAAAAAGAAAATAAAAAATTAATAAAAGTTTGAAAAATATAAAATATTGTTATAAATTGGCCATGTCAATGTTAGCCAGACGGCCGGCGTCCAAGTCAATGCTAGACTATCAAAATTGGCCGGATAGACTGAATGAGCACAAATACAAATGGTTTATGACTGAATTGGTAAAATAAAAAAAGTTTAAAAATTGAATTGGTACTAATTGCAATAGGTTTAGGATTTTTATGATAATTTCCCCTTTATAAAACCAACGGCTATGGTAGATGAAGTTCGACTAGAATCAAATCCAAGCAAGATGTTGGCTATGTTCATAGATCTAAATGGCGAGGAGGAGACACAAAGAGGGACTGCAATATGGACCTTTTTCGCATTCCCTTTTATGAGGCACTTAACAATTTACTAGAGCGATGCAAGGAAGTTAGAAATTAATTCGTTCGCCATAATTGGCAATAACCAAGTGAGAAATATTTTGTTTGATCGATTTAGCAATAGAATTGACAAAAGAAAAAGGGAATATTTAAATGGGGCGACAAACTCTTTTTCTTCCAATTGAGCCAATATATATATAATATGTTCTACTATTCCTAATGCTTTTTGGTCAAGAAAATCTCATATAGTTGACCTTCCTTATGAATTAGATTTCTCTTCGAAAAATATTCCCACAAAAGTCAGGCCTTCCCAGATGAATCATGAAATCTTAAATTTCTGTTAAAAAGAAATACAAAAACTTCTTGAGAAAAAACTCATCAAGAAAAGCCAGTCACCTTAGAGTTGTTCTACTTTCTATATATATATATCCTCGAGGAACACTATTTCATCATATCGATGTGCATCTTGTTGTAATTTCGTTATAGAGTGTTAAAAAGTTTTCAATGAGTTGGATGAGATCTACTATTCTGTTTTTCAATGGCTACTAACTCGCTAAGACGCAGTTTCTAGAATTATACAAGAACCTATCGTCAAGTCCGATCGAAAACCTTGTTTTCTTGGTTCCTATTGACTTTGTGATGCCTAAATACCACTTTTGGAAAAAGTACCAAAAAATTCATAAACCTATTATATTTATGCTAATGCAGTAAATAAACTTTTAATTGTACTAATTTAGCCTTAAAAATTTTCACAATTTGTCAACTAAGTTACGTTAGCAGTCTTCTGTGACACAATCGATGTTAATGTGGCCAATTTTAGCAATTAAAAAAAGTTATTATTCTTTTTTTCCCCTTTTCGCCTTGCCGGCGACCCTGGCTGGAGGGTCATCTTGCCTGTAGCTAGTGGGGGCCGTAAAGGCCTTGAGCGAGGCCATTGTGAGGGCTTTCACGGTCCTACCGGCTCTAGGCAAAGCGGCTTCGCCAATGGCTAGCGAGGGCTTACTAGTCCTCACGCCGTGGTCGGCAAAGGTTGCTAGCCAAAATGAAAGGAAAAAAAAGAAGAAAGAAAATAATAAAAAAATTCAAAAAATTATAAAAAAAATATCCACATAAGTGCTGGTTATGCCATATAAGATGGCCGGCATTCACATAAGTGATTGCTAATCGTAATTGGCATGATGACTCAATTGAAAAAAATGTGAAAATATTTAAAATAAAATTGGCGAAAGATTTAGAACTGAATTGATATAAATGTAATAAATTTATCATTTTTTTTTGTACTTTTCCCTACCACACCTTGGGAAGATCAATAAGACAGAGCCTAGATTGGAGGCCATTAAAATATGTTTTGGTACTTTTCTCTACCACATCTAAGGAAAGGGCTAGTTTCCTTTCCTGTATAAAAAAAGTTAAAAAAAAACTTATTTTGTGTTAAAATTTGAAATATTATTTAGATTTGAAAAGAATTATTTGCAAATCTATATATCATGCGAGTATATTCCAGAAGTTTATGGGGCTAAATATTAGAATAAGTCAAAATGCATGCATCGTAAATTTCAAAAAGAAAAATACAATATAAAGGTAAAAATCTCACCAAACAGTTATTGTATACAATGATGTCCGTGACATCTTCAAAGAAACAAGTGATAAGACAAAATAAAGTAAAACTAGCACTCAAAAAGGAAAATTAAACTTAGCTTTCTATCTGCCAAAATTCACAATTTAATCTAAATTTCAAAAATTACTAGACAATTTTATGTGAATCCACGTATCATAGTCTACATGCTATAAAAGTTTTAAGATACTTTAGGTTGAAAAAATTCGAGTCCTGTGACGATATAGAGGGTTTGGTAAAAAAGTAAAAAGTTGGAAGTGATCCAAACGCCCCAGTTGAGAAAGAGAGGGTTGACCTAACATGGGTTTAGCAGTCTTGTCGGTTTTTGGAAAGGGTCCAACAAGAACAGTGTAAGAGAAGGACAAAAGGAGATACAAAGGCTTACATTATTTTAAGGTTTAACATCTGTTCCTCTTCTTGGACCAAGAAATACAATGCAGAGCACTCATTTTATTTCAATCTGAGCATCCGCTCCTGCGATAAGTACAAGAAAAGTTCTTTCTCTTGAAAAACATAACGAAAGGGTCTATCTATCTGTGGCTTCGGGAAGCCTTTTGGATGAGCATGGGGATTCGGACCCAATTCGGTCATCCTGAAAGTGGGATTAATTTCCACATAGCTCACCTCAGAACTTTCCAAATTTTGACAAACACATAACTTTCTGGCTCTCTCTTCCATTCCTCTTCTTCTTCTACTTGTAACTAACCCACAACTACTTTCTATCTCTCTCTCTCTCTCCCTGTGTAGCGGGTACTCTCTCTTCTTGTCCATGTTCTTCTTGTACGAGCTTATATCATGTGCTTGCTTTAGTTTTCTTCATCATATCTGATGCATTCAGGAATGAATTTCAGATTTTTATTGGGTTTTTTTTGGCTTCTTATGTCATTTCTATTCCAAAGGGGTCTAATGCGGGGTGTTTCAGGTTCTTTCCTTGCTGTCATATGATTTTGACTTTTGAGTTGCTTTGGAAATCGGCGAAGATGAGCTGAGAAGTGCTAGATTCTTGGGTTTCTTGGGAAGTCAAAAGGCAAGGTTTGAGACTTGAGAAATTGGCAAGGCCGAAGGCAAGTGATTGCTTTTTCTTTTAATTGCTTTAATCAATAGCTAATATTTCTTGATTGATGCTCCTTGTTGTGCCCACTATAATTGGCTTCATGGCTGAAGAAGAAAGATTTCGTCTTCAGATCCATGAATCAGCTGTATGCCAGTCCAGTAGCAGAGCAAAAGTTTGTCTGTGAAATGCCTGGAGAACTGAAAACGTATGGTGAAGAGTTTAACTTCGTATCTATAGATTTGCTGTTAAATGCCTGGAAAACTGAAAACGTATGGTGAAGAGTTTAGAGTAGATTCAGTTCATATAAGGACATTTATTAATCTGGTTATGGAGTTCTGTCTGTGTTCTGTTGTCCGTATAATTTTTGTCCTTTGGCTAATCTTATATAATCAATCTAATTCAGCATTAGATGTTGATTTCGGAAATTGGAGAGGATGTGCATATATCAACACTACGTGCAATATTGTATTCGCTTGCTTGCTGCATCTAGCGTTTGGTTTCTGGGATATTAGTGCCTGTGTTTGCCTAAAAATATGAAAACCAGAGTTTTGCCATAGAGTGTATCTGTAGATTTTCATTGCTACTTTTATTATTGTTTCATAAATCCATCTTGTGCTCCCAAAATCTATCAGCGGACTGTGAAATGTATTCTCTTCTGTCTTGATCAGCTATATCAAAGGACGAGGATTTGAGGGAATAATTGGATCTTGTCATATCTTCTGATTTGGCTGTCTGGCTTATGAGAACCTCCTGGTTTCTAAGTTCCTTGTAAGGAATCGTTAGCTCTTCGGCATTATGCATGTCAGGACCTGTGGCCACTATTGCTAATGCTGAAGGGGCACTTTCTTCCGCAGACAGAACAAGATCTCTCGATACAACTTTATTCAATGACAAGCACCGCCTATCCACGTCAACCAATGGCGAAACAGAGTCCACCAGATTCAGAGTTGGGAACCTCTCGCTTCCTAATGGGGAATCCTATTCTGGGTCATTGCTCGGCAATGCGTCTGAGGGCTTTGGGACATATGTCTGGTCGGATGGCTGCCTCTATGAGGGTGATTGGAGACGTGGGATGAGGCATGGGAATGGAAGGATCAGCTGGCCTTCTGGAGCTGTTTATGAAGGGGAGTTCTCTGGCGGATATCTACATGGTGAAGGGACGTATATTGGCGTTAATAAGTTGACATATAAGGGACGGTGGAGGTTAAATTTGAAACACGGGTTGGGATACCAAGTTTATCCCAACGGAGATGTATTTGAGGGCTCTTGGATCCAGGGAATGGCCGAAGGGCCTGGTAAATATTCTTGGGCTAATGGAAATGTGTATTTCGGGAACATGAAAGGTGGCAAGATGTCCGGTAAGGGAACTCTTACATGGGTAAATGGAGATTCGTTTGAAGGAAGCTGGTTGAACGGCATGATGCATGGATTTGGAGTTTACACTTGGAACGACGGCGGTTGCTATGTCGGGACATGGACACGAGGCTTGAAGGATGGGAAAGGATCTTTCTATCCTAAAGGAAGTCGGTTTCCACCTGTTCAGGAACTTTACCTAAATGCTATGAGGAAAAGAGGTTTGCTTCCGGATTTGAAGAAGCCGAACCACTCGCACATCCATCATGCTTCATCTGTGGACATGGGGCATGTGAAAGTTGGTGGGGACTGGGGGGACCGCCAACATTCGGCCTCTGATAAACTGTCCAAGGGAAACCTCTTTAATCTGGAACAGTCTCGAGGTGGTAATGTTTCCCTAGAAAGGCGCTGGAGTCTCGAGGTATCAATCGAAAAAGTAATTGGACATGATTCCTCAATGGGGTTATCTGAATCTTTCTTAGATGGAGGCGAAGAGGCTGAAGTGGACATCCCTATATTGGAAAGGGAGTATATGCAAGGTGTTTTGATCAGCGAGGTTGTGTTGAATAACAAGTTCTCACCTTCGTCTAGGAGAGCAAGACGGCGGCAAAAGAAGCTTGCCAAAGAGGCTATAAGGCTAGGAGAAGCAATCTTTAAGGGCCACAGGAGCTATGATTTGATGCTCAGTCTGCAGCTTGGTATCAGGTACCCTTGAAATCACTAAGCTTAATAAGTAGCAAGAGACTTCCTTGATTTCATGTTTACTAGAAACTTCTGGATTCTGTCTCTACATGACAAACGCTCATAATCTCACTTTTTAAACTTGATCACTTATATTTCCTAGTCCATTGCCCGAAGATTGAACAGCAAAACATCATGTTAAAAAATTTATTGAATGAGATAAAGACAATGGCGTGTGCACTTATATTGATGGTCCTCTTGGATGGGGTCATGACCGCAGAAAAAAGAAGCAATAGTGATGTGACTCAAATTTCCTTTATGTGGTGCCTAAAATATTGAAATAGATGGCTGATACATGGTTGTAATGTGAATCTCATGCAATCTGTCAATATGTTCGTTTCACCGAAAATGTCAATGCTAAATGGTAGCTGTATCCTTCAGGTACACTGTGGGGAAAATCACACCAATACAGAAACGGGAAGTTCGAACATCTGATTTTGGTCCAAGGGCGAGCTTTTGGATGAACTTTCCTAGAGAGGGGTCCCAACTGACACCACCTCACCAGTCGGAAGGTTTCAAGTGGAAAGACTATTGTCCAATGGTTTTCAGGTCAATCATTTGAGTATTTTACTTTGTAGAAGATATAGTTTGAGGTCGTTTACGGACTTTACCCATTAATCGATGTGTATACCTGCATGTGAAGAAGCATGGCAAAGTTTGACTGCTTGATTTAAGCATGCTGGAAAGTCGAGAATCCAATTAATACTTGCACATGTTGCCTACCACATTATTAAATTCAAATTTGCATTCCTCTTTCATTATGCAAGGACTTAGGGACAGGGCCTACTCACAAACAAAACTGCTTATGAAATTGTAGATTTTGAATTGGATTAATTTTGTTGAGGATTGCAGAGTAGACTATTTTTCAAGCATAAATGAACTTATTTTCCACGTTGCGTACTTATTCACTAAATAGTGCAATTTTTATCCTCGATGCTCACTTGTCTTCTTGTGCCCTTTGCTGGATGTTATTGCAGTATAGGACTTGTCTAACTCATCAGGAACATGTAATTCACCTCTTAGTTCTTTAAAGTTAATCGTGTGCGTTTGGCATAACGTGTTACGCAAAGACATTGGTTTTTCAGTTGTATATTAGTTTTTGACATACCTATAGTTTCAGCTAGCTAACTAGAATTTATGTTTCTTGTAATCAAAGTTTTCTGTCGAATTGTTTATAGGAACTTGAGAGAGATGTTCAAAATTGATGCTGCTGATTATATGATCTCCATTTGTGGGAATGATGCCTTGAGGGAGCTTTCTTCACCTGGGAAGAGCGGTAGTGTTTTTTTCCTGTCTCAAGATGATCGGTTTATGATTAAGACCCTCCGGAAATCTGAAGTGAAGGTTTGCCATCTCTACTTGGATTAATTTTTCTTAGTGAAAGTTTGGTTGGTTCTGAATTAGAAGTTCAATCTCCTTCTTGGAAAGAGTTTTCTCTAGATCTGTACTACTTAGATCAGTATATGCTTTTTAATGAGGGATTTTCCCCCTATATCATGGTTTTCGGTGTTGCTATTTCATCCTTTGCTTTACTAACAACAATTTTTTTATGGTCCATTCTATGTAGCAATTATAGCGGAGCTCTAATTACCAGAAGTAGCCTGTGGGAAAGCACCTAATTTGTACTTTACACGGGAAAATTTCTTTTTTTCAGGATCCATGTGTTCGCCTCGTACTTTTGGCTGAAAATAGGGATGTAGATTGACATCTTATGAACCAAAAAATCTCATATTATCTTCTTTTCGTACTTTCCATTCCTTGGTAGCAAATTTGTTTTGTCTTGTCTGGTCTATGTAATTGGCATATGCACCTGATATCAGATATAAATGCTGTGCGGGATGTCTACCAGATGAAATTAATTATGGTAGTTCAACCACAAGAGTACTTTTCGTTGAGACAATGGAGGCATTTTGTCCATTTTGCTGCAAAAGACAAAGCTTTCGTGTTGTCCAGAGAATGTAGGGGCAAAATGAAGTCTACTGTTAATACCATGCTTGAAAAGTTCTCTTTAGTAATTTCAGTGTTTACCCAATTCACTTGGGCTTTGAGTGCCTATTGATTCAAGCGCACTGTCGAGACAAATTTTTCTACTCGTTAGGAGTGTGTTAAAGATGAGCATCAAGTGCTCAAACTTGCAATTGTACAATCTTTCATACCAGTGTTACTTCTGTGCTCTCCCTCCTTTATCTTCCTGTGATTGTTTTTCTCATCAAAGATCTTTTTACTATATAAAACTTGTGTTCTTTGAACTCTCTTTGTTGTTGATGTAAAGTTTTGTATTTCTGTGATTTGCAGGTTCTGTTGAGAATGCTTCCAAACTACTATCATCATGTGCAGTCATATGATAATACGCTTATTACAAAATTCTTTGGTCTTCATAGGATTAAGCCATCAAGTGGTCAAAAGGTGTGCGTCAATATGCAACTTAACTATGACTATCTCTGCTTGTCTTAATCATTCTTCATATAGCCTTTTCTACAAGCATAATATATCAAAGAGTGCTCTTTATGTGATAAATAGAACAAAAATCTTTTGTGAAAGGTGTGGAGGGTATGAAGTCTATTTTTTTTTATAAAATAATTAGAATCATGTAGCTCATTCTTTGTGCAGTTTCGCTTTGTAGTGATGGGAAACATGTTCTGCACAGAGTTAAGGATCCATCGAAGATTTGATCTGAAAGGGTCTTCGCTTGGGCGTTCTGCAGATAAAGTTGAAATAGATGAAAACACAATACTCAAAGATTTGGACCTAAATTACTGTTTCTACTTGGAACCTTCCTGGCAGGAGGCTTTAATTCAGTAAGTTATGAAGTGTAGTTTAATAATGGTATTGTGTCGTTCTTTTTGTCACTTGTTTACATATTGCCAGGCCATCGACTAGGTAAAAGAAATATCGACATTATAAATATTCTATTTATTCTGGTGCAATGGCTAGAGTATATGATGAGATGTCAGAATTAAATGTTTAAAGTCAATACATGATGTAGATTTTCTGCTTTGATTTCCATATATTTGCCTCACATGTCAAGATTTTCTGTTAGAGTATCAACATTTCATTACAGATGGTATTACGCTCTGATTTTCATTAGATTAAAAAACACAGGTTGTATTTTCGAATCTCTCCTCATTTTAAATAGATAACAGTAGATCTGGCACTTCACATAAAGACTCTGATCCAACAGCAGAATTGACATATCTCCCTGTAGAAAATCTTAAAGGATGAAAGATCTCTCTCTCTCTCTCTCTCACACACACACACACACAGACACACACACATTTGCAAAGGGAAAAAATGAATAGTATTTCAACTTAAGTAAACCCAGGCATCCTTTCTCGGATCAGCTAAGTTCGATAAAGCTTTCTTCAAAATGAGGCTTTTTTTAGATTTCTGTAATATCAAAGCAATGCACTAGTTACCTCGATTATCAAAAAAAAAAAAAAAAAAAAAGCAATGCACTAGTTTAACTGATGCCATCATTAGTTTAGCAACCCTAATTCTTTGCTTTATTCCGTCTGCTTCAGTCTCTCCCTCTTAAGGACCAGGACATCTCTCTACTGTTTTCCAGTTCTTACATGAAAGAACTGTCTCAAGTAACTCACTCTTTACATTAGATTCAAAACATGTGACCTCCTTTTCCGAAAATGCATTTGCAATTCATATATACAATTTCCCTCTTAATGAGTGTTTCAAAGAGTGTCTGGTGCATCCTTACTTCTGATGTGCTCATTGTATAAGCCTGTTGTTTTTCGATTGCGACTACCAATTTCTCCATAAGATGGTGCCTGGTCAGACAATATTTGAAAGTTTATTCAAAACATTTGATGTCTTCTGTCTCTTCCTACAAGAAAAAATTCGGTTAACTTCCAATTCCTTGCTCTTTTAGGAAAATTCCCTGTGGGTGAAAGACCATTCAGCATAGCTGCATGAGAGCATCTGGCACTTGTAGGACAAGTTTCTCAGTCTCAACCTCTGTAATCTTTTCGTATTTAGTTTGGATAGTTTTTCAGTCTCAACCACTGTAATCTTTTCCATATTTAGTTTGGATCATTTTAAAAAGTCAGCGTTCTAAATTACATCAATTTTGACAGTTTCTTGCAATAAATACTTTTTTCTTTTTTGGTAATTGTATCAATGTCGTTACTCTTTAAATAGAAGGGTTCACTATATACAGCAAAGAACCACCTGATTGAACTTTTTTAATTGCCCAAGGAAACTTTTGGATTATGCAATAACCTAAAGAGGAAGTATCATGATAATTAGTATTATGACGTATTAGGTTTCAGGATGGGCTAGCTCTTTTGAAGACATTATACCGTCAACTTAAGCATTTAACACTGTCTTCTGCAGGCAGATAGAGATTGATGCCAAATTCTTAGAAGCACAGTACATAATGGATTATAGCCTTTTGTTAGGTGTACATTATCGAGCTCCACAGCACCTACGTCCTAACATCTCTTATAATCAAGGAATGACAGCGGACGGGTTGGGAATTCTTGCTGAGGAAGGTAGGCAGTATATGCCAGACGCTCTGCTTTCGGCTCTTATAGGCTGCCTTGATTTGCAAAGGATATTCTCAAACCATCTTCAAGTCTTCTTTGCCTTACATTGCATAGGATGACTCAGCAAGGGAATTTATGCATACACGCAATCATGAGATTTTTGGTGCATGATTATCATCCTTTGTACACACTTATATTCACTTTATGTCCAGTCTCACTGTTCACCCTTGTCAAGGATTAAAAACTAGTCCATTGATGTTACTTTTGTCATGATCCAATGACAGATACTCTAGAGGATGAAAGGTACCCGCAAGGCCTGGTTTTGGTCCCTCGTGGGACAGAAGATGATAGTATTGTAGTGGGTCCTCATATTAGAGGTAGCCGGTTGCGGGCATCATCTGCTGCTGGCGATGAGGAGGTGGATCTCCTACTTCCTGGCACAGCAAGGTATGGTTCCTGGGTACCTTGAGTCGAATATTGGATGATTAAAGAGGATCAACGTGTGATGTAAGACTAGATTAGGAATGCTTCAAGTGGTATAGACATAAAATCATAGGAGGTGCTTGATTATTACTAACACATCCAATTATGGTAGTCTTACATCTGAGTGTTGCAGCTGCAAATTATTAAGTCTTTAATGTGAGATTAGAGAGTTCTTTCGATAAAAATGATGGAAGACCAATGCTTGAGATTGGACCTCATTTTGTTGAATCTGACGAAGGCCATGATTCTCTAGTACTTGAGCTGCCGCGTAATAATTAAACATTATCCTTTATTAATTTTTGTGCAGACTCCAAATTCAGCTCGGAGTCAACATGCCTGCGAGGGCAGAGCAAATTCCAGGAAAAGAGGAGAAGCAAATGTTTCACGAAGCGTACGATGTCGTCCTCTACCTGGGAATCATCGATATATTGCAGGAATACAATATGAGCAAGAAGATCGAGCATGCTTACAAGTCCCTTCAGTTCGATTCCTTGTCCATCTCTGCGGTGGACCCAAGGTTCTACTCCCGGCGCTTCCTTGAGTTCATCAACAAGGTCTTTCCTGTGAATGCCACCACTTAGATACATTGAGGGGACGCAAACGCAAACATGACTTGTTGGATGGACTCTTGTATATGACAGACTGCAAATGTGTGAGCTTCACTGGTACATTCCGGAGCTTCTTTGTGAAATTTCTGTTTATAACTGCTGGGAATGAAAAGGGCCATTTGGCTGCCACAAGCAGAATTTTTTTTTCTGTTTTTTTATGTTAAATTTTTTTACCTCACCTTTACTTGACAGAGACTGCTTTTCTACCTTCACTTTTGGGAGAAAAATCAGTGACGTTTTTACATTCTTCCCTGTCAAATTCATTTACTTGGTCATGTCCCAGAAGGACAAAAAAGATAGTATGGTGAGATTGCATCGAACTCAGGAGTAATTGGGCTTTCTATGCTTATAGTCTCCCTTCACGCTGTGACTTATGCTTTCGGCTGGGAAGCCCATCATAACTTGTCTGAGAGGGGAAAAAATTCCGATATGAGCAGAGATGTGTGCTTATTTAAAATGCATCTTCTGATATTCGGGTCTAATATGCGGTACGCCTATATTCCCACTGCACCCAAACTACACGAGTTTACCATTTGGAAATGAGCCGGACTAATGAAGGTTCGTAACAGTGACGGTCTGCTGTTACCGAAGCATTAAAAGGTTTCGGTGTCAATTCATATAAGCCTGGCCTTCCAATGGTGACTTTGCCCATTTGATATCAAGCTATACAAGATCTTTCTTCTCAGTTTTGAGCATCAAATGAGGAAAGTTTGAGTGGGAGTTCTCAAGGGTCAGTATGAGAGCTCTCTAAGTCAGAGAGAATAGCTTCTGGTAAAGATTGATTGAAGCAGAGTTCTAAAAACTCATCATTTTCAGTGCAGGTCGCTCTCTAGAGAAGGGTTTGAAAAGCTCCCTCCTTTGAGAAGTTCTAGGCACAAGACAGCAATTCAGATACGAATTCTTCCCATCACCCTCATACAACAGCACAAATTTATCTGGACAGTCATGGGCCGTGGGTTCCCACCAGCCCCACACCTGACCCGCCATGAAAATGATGCACCACTCATCATCAATTCACTTCTGCCTCTGCCCCTTTGGGTTTGTGATGGCGATGGATCCTTTAACCTTTCCCCCCACACTTCAGGGATCCACTGAGATTTGCACTTCAATACATGCTACAGCAGATGGGAAATCAATTTCCAGAAAACGTTCATAGCACCAGCATTAGACCCAAAGAAAACTTTAACTTCAGACCGATAATTATCGTTTCGATTCACGTTTTCATTTATTGAATGAGTAGAGTACGTTTTTGTCCACCGTAAAATCTAGATTGAACTAATAATATTTACTATTCATTAAGGGAATTAGCTACATTTATGGATGATGAAAACTTTGCCCGTGATTCCATGAATGGACGATGAGTTGAAATTTTTTTAGCCTCGAGGACGTGCTAATAATTTGGTCACTTTAATTAATTATCTTGTACCTTTCATTTTTCCCAATATATATTTTATAATAATCCAAAGGACAAGTACCTAGGTTTGGTTTCCGCTCCAAGTGATAACTTTTCTCCGACATCTGATCCATGGAGATGTTCCTTTTTCCGTCACTTGTCCGAAGGAACCATATATTGATTGAGAAAGCATCATGCTAACAAAATATTCCATCAATCTCATGAGCTAAGTATAAGATAAAGTTCTAATGAAATAGAGTTGTGATAAGTACTGCACTATTTAATTCAAGTAATATAATATATGTTACATTGTTTTTTTTTTGGTAAGGAATATATGTTACATTGTTTGATTCCATATAGCATCAAAATACCCAATATGCCCTTAAAATCAGAATTGTAGAGGAATTAATCATGATCAATTTAGTAGTTAATCATAAGTTCTTAAAGTTTTAGCACATAACATGTGATTAATGTAAAATAAATATCATACTATTGTAATTATCACTGTAATAGCCGAAATCGTATAATACTCCATATATAATATTGATATATTGCAAATATATGCATACGATTTTATCTATTATTTAATAACTCATGTATGATGATGATTAAAAATTAGTGACATAATGTGTGATGATATTTAACATGTTACATCATTATATAAAAAGTATGAACAATAATTAGTAAGTTTTTTTTTTTATCAAAGAAACATTTTATTCGTTTCCACTATTATATAATAGAGATATGCAGTCTAGCTACAAACCAAGACAACAAAACAAATTTCAAATAAGAAGATGAATTATCAGAACAAGGTTATAGGTCACAAGCTTAAAGAGCAGATCTAGGATTTCTTCAAAACAAGATCGACTTGTCTTTAGTAATGAGTATACACTGAAATCTCCATCTCTTACTATAGCTTTACCTTTAGTGGTGCACGTCCCCAACACTATTGCTGTGCAAAATAACAAGGTTGAACGCGTACAAATCTGACACCTGTAAGAGCGAAACTTTCACGAAATTTGTAACATTATGAATTCGACCCACTTTCATGATCAATGAAATGGATATGTATTTCTCATTTCGTTTTAGTGAGTCTCGTTCGGAACTGATCAATCTCGGGATACTGACCAATAGGGAATGACTAACTAGGAAAACGGTACGTGGACCCAAGAACTCGACCGTGAATCGTGCTCTGATTTTGAAAAATGACGAAGGAATATTTTGGGTCAATGTGGGTCGATCCAAGGAGGGTGACGGATTTGGATTGGACAACGACGTACGATCGGATCGCGAGTGATTCCGTACGATCGAGAGTACGCGTGGCGAACAATCCCGAACTTATTCCGAATGATTTCGATCCCCGGAACTAGCGATAAATCCCCGCGTTCTCTTAGAAATCGAGACTGTCGCGACTCGAGTAATCCTAAGTTGATACGTGTAATTTCTAAAAAGCTAGCGTTAGTGAGAGACGCTAAAATCGCATTTGAACGAAATTGGTCGTTAAATTAAATCCGGACTTTAGTGTCAAATTTCACGGACGTACGCGACTATTTTACAAGGATGACATCGTATTAATGTGGCCTATCATATTTGGGATTGGTATGATCGAAAAATGGAATTTTGGCCCGAGAACGGAAAATTACCGATTTGCCCTTGGACCATAGGCTTTGGTTCCGAAATTTGGGAGTTAATTTGGGCATAATTAGCCCTTAGTGGCCGAAAATCCTTGAACCAAGTTGCCCTTAGATATTTGTTTAAGGTTTAATTTTGGCCATTGGATTTGGATAGGGTTAGTGTGAACTTTTAATCCTAGCCATTGGATTGGATGGTTGGTGGGGTAGTTGACCCACCCCACTCAATCATTTTTTATAAGAGCACTCTCACTCTCTCTCTCCCCTCATTCCCATCATCACCGGCCACTCACCTCTCTCTCTCACGCAAACTCTTCCTCTCCATTCTCTCCTCCCCTTGGCCGCGTGAGGAGTCGCTGGAACAGCCCAAGCACCGCCGGTCCACTTTGGGACCCTTGCCGCCCTGCCGCCGCCCATGGACAACCCGTCACCACCACCACCCCTTCGTCATCTCTCTCTCCCTCTCCTCATTTCGGTGCAACACTAGCCCAACCGCCGCCCACCTTGGCCATGTGTGCACCGTCGCTAATCGCCGCTGGTCCAGCGTGGTGCCGTTGCTACTTAGCCACCCTCGCCACCTGTCCAGCCCACATTTGGAGCTTAAGACCTAGTGAGTGGAAACCTTAACCCTTAATTAGGCTCTTGTGCATTATCTAGACAATTTTAGGGGCTAATTAGGGTATTTTAGGGGTTAATTAGTGATGGATGATTAGGGTTGACCTTGTGGCTATTTTGGTGGCTTAGTGTGATAATTTGATGGTGATTTGGTAGCCTAGAGAGGGTTCATTAGTGGCCTAAGTGTTGTGGGCCTAATTGGATTAATTGTGGCTAATCTAGGGTTTGAATGTGTATGGCCATGTGGACTTTAAATTGATCATGAAGTGGCTGAATTGGGTGTGATTGGTAATTAATATTGTGATGCCATGTTGTGTGCTTGGTGTGGCCGAATGATGGGATGCTTGATGGGCCATTGACATGTGTAATTTCAATGACTAATGGCATGATTTCATGCACCGAATAGAAAGCCGCGGCTGATTTGGGTTGATTACTTAATTGAGCATGTTAATACATTAAATTGATCATGTGCGATATGAATTGAGTAGGTGGCTATATTAAATTGAGTGCTCAAAGTGGATTTTGTGAATGCCCGAGTTTCGGATATTATGGCCATGAATGGTGCATATTGAGTGTTGGCATAATATATGCATCATACGAGCGTACACGATTGACATTGATCATATGATAACCTAAATTGCCCTGATGCATTTTACTCGGGGTTCAGATAATAATTGGTGGTATGTGTACGTGTGATCACATAAACCCTGATGCGTTTCACGCGGGGTATTGAATCCGTCCTGAGGCGTTTAACGTGGGAGATGCCTGGTTTACCAGAAAATGGCCAACCTGAGGCGTCCCATACGCGGGTTGTGTCATGAGCTTGATGCGTTTAACGCTGGCCAGAAATTGATTGGGAAGTGATGGACCTGATGCGTTTTATGCGGGTAAAAGTGAAATGAGAAATTGGCAAGTGTACAAGTGTGCATCAATGAGCATGAGCATGAGCATGAGCATGAGCATGAGCATGGCATTAGCACGTGTGAGAAAAGTGCATTCACGAGTGTAAGCGTGCGCATAGCAAGTGATCATGGCTAATTGATATGTGTAAGTGCATTGTTAGGTACAGTACTATTACTATTATTATGCGCCAAACTTACAGGGGTTGATTACATATTTGATTTAGGCCGAGGGCCTAAGTCGTTTGGTCGCTGGTATGTTGTGTGATTAGTATTTTGTCTGAAGATGCATATTAGCCTAGTTTAGGTGTAAGGGGCCTACTTGCTGAGATTTATTCTTATTGTTGTTAAAACACCACTTTTCATACCTCCAACCTTAAGGATGGCAGGAGTACTGATTTGTTTTGGGATCTCGTATCACATAGAGCGTTCGGTGATCGAGTACTCCATTGGGAACGGAGAGAGGAGCTTAAGGAGGAAATTTTGAAGGAAGCTCACCGTAGTAATTACAACATTCACTTGGGCAGTACGAAAATGTATCAGAACCTGCGGCAACATTATTGGTGGAATGAGATGAAAACGAATGTAGCCAAACATGTGGTAAAATATCTAACCTGTCAGCCAGTAAAGGCACAACATTATAAGCTTGGAGGACTTTTGCGACCATCGGAAATCCCCAAATGGAAATGGAAGCATATCATGATAGATTTTGTCACGGGATTACCAAGGAGTCAGAGAAGAAATGATTCGATTTGGGTGATAGTGGATAGACTGACTAAGTTAGTGCACTTCCTGGCGGTGCGAAAGGATTTTGAGTTGGAAAGGTATGCAGATTTGTACGTACGACAGATTGTCCGACTTCATGGAGCGCCGGTGATGATCAATTCGTACCGTGATCCCAGGTTTATTGCAAATTTTTGGAAAAGTCTACAAGTAACCTTAGGGACGAAACTTCGGTTTAGTACGGCCTATCATCCATAGACGGATGGCCAGTCGGAAAGGATGATCCAGATCTTGGAAGACATGTTGCGTTCATGTGTATTGTACTTCCAGGGTAAATGGGAAGAGCAGTTACACCTGGTCGATTTTGCCTACAATAACAGCTATCAAGAGAGTATTCAGATGGCACCATTTGAGGCATTATATGGCAGAGCATGCAGGACGCCAGTGTGTTGGGATGAAGTTGGAGAACGGAGTATAACGGGCTTGGAATTGGTGCAACAAACAGTTAAGGCAGTCGAGATAATTCGAGAAAGATTAAAGACAGCATAGAGTCGTTAGAAAAGTTATGCCGATCGGAGACGGAGACCCTTGAAATTTCAAGTTGGTGATCACGTTTTTCTCAAGGTGTCGCCAACGAAAAGACTATCCCGATTTGGCAAGAAAGAAAAGTTGAGCCCAAGATATGTAGGTCCATCCGAGATTTTTGAAAAGATTAGAAATCTGGCCTATCGACTTGCTTTGTCGCCTAATTTGTCCCAAGTGCATAACGTGTTCCACGTGTCGATGTTAAGGAAGTATGAACCGGACCCGACTCACGTACTGACATATGAAGAAATAGACGTGGATGATAAGGTGTCGACGCGAAAAGGGCGGTCTGAACAAGACGATCCCGATGGTCAAAGTAGTCTGGGAACATCATAGAACAGAGGGTGCCACCTGAGAAAGTGAAGAAGCGATGCAACGTCAACACCGATAGTTGCTCGAGTAGACGGGTTTGGGTTGTAAATTTCGAAGATGAAATTTTTATAATGGGAGAAGAGTTATAATATCCTGAATTCGACCCACTTTCGTGATCAATGAAATGGATATGTATTTCTCATTTCGTTTTAGTGAGTCTCGCTCAAAACCGATTAATCTCGAGATACGGAACAATAGAGAATGGTTAACTAGGAAAACGGTACGTGGACCCAAGAACACGACCGTGAATCGAGCTCTGATTCCAAAGAACGACGAGAGAATATTTTGGGCCAATGTGGGCCGATCCAAGGAGGGTGACGGATTTGGTTTGGCCAACGACGTACGATCGGATCGCGGATAATTCCGCACGACCAAGAGTACGCAGCGTGGCAAACAATCCCGAACTTATTCCAAACGATTTCAACCCCTAAAACTAACGATAAATCCCCGCGTTCTCTTGGAAATCGAGACCGTCGTCCTTAAAAAGCCGCTCCTTAGTGAGAGATGCTAAAATCATTTTTGAGCAAAATTGGTCGTTAAATTGAATCCGGACTTGAGTGTCGAATTTCACAAACGTACACGACTATTTTGCAAGGATGACATCGTATTAATGTGGCCCATCATATTTGGGATTGGTATGGTCGAAAAATGAAATTTTTGCTCGGGAATGGAAAATTACCGATTTGCCTTTGGACCATAGGCTTTGGTTCCGAAATTTGGGGGTTAATTTGGGCATGATAAGCCTTTAGTGGCTGAAAATCCTTGGACCAAGTTGCCCCTGGATATTTGTTGAAGGTTTAATCTTGGCCATTGGATTTGGATAGGGTTAATGTGAACTTTTAATTCTAGCCATTGGATTGGATGGTTGGTGGGGTAGTTGACCCACCCCACTCAATCATTTTTGATAAGAGCACTCTCACTCTCTCTCTCTCCCCTCATTCCCATCACCACCGGCCACTCACCTCTCTCTCTCTCACGCCAACTCTCCCTCTCTATTCTCTCCTCCCCTTGGCCGTGTGAGGAGTCACCAAAATAGCCCAAGCGCCGCTGCCTGCCGGGACCTCATGCCACCGTCGTCCCGTAGACAGCCCGTCACCACCATCACCACCACCCTTTCGTCATCTCTCTCCCTCTGTTGATACCTAATTTTTAACTTATTTTTGTCATATTTTCAAAATTTTCAAAATTAGGTCTAGAGATCTTGGCCAAGCCTGGAAACCTATTTCTAAACCAAAAACTAATTTTTTAGCATTTTTTTCTTAATTTCTTTAGTCAAAATAAGCAAGAAAATAAAAAAAAAATAGTAAATGGAATCATAAAATTCCATAAAAATAGTCATTAGTTTTCTTTTAAATCTAATTTCATAAATACACTGTCAATTTTAGAAAATCTCAATCGGGTATATGTTTTTCCAAAAATTGAGCAAAATTAAACCCGAATTGAACCAAAAAGGAAATTAAATTTTTTCTAGACATTTTTAAGTCTTAGTGTCTTCAGAACAGTTGATTCTGGGACCTTGAATTGCATATTGGTCGGTCCAATTACACAATTTGACATAAAAATAAAAAATCCCCAAAATTTGATTGAAAGTTAAGAATTTTGAACCCAAATTGAGAATCGTGCCCAAAATGAAATTGTCGAAATGTGAGACTATCATTTCTAAGGTTAATCAAGGGTGGGTAATTCAAGTTTGGCGTCAATTTTGCCTAATCAGATCATTAGAACATCAAATTGAACAAAACCCTATTAACCCGAGTATAAAAATAAGAAAATCTTAGGCTCAATTACAATAAAAATTGGGAAAAATTATATCTTTAGGTTCGGAATATGATGGGGAATTCAATTTTGGGGTCAAATTTTGAAGATTTGGCGAAAATTGGACTTAATTTGAGGATTTAGGTAAAACCAGAACTGCCGGGTTGGGCGGGTCGACCCGACCCGACCCGACCCGACCCGACCCGAATAGTTCATCTTCTTTGCCTGGCTGCCTAACCCATGAGAAACCCATAAAAAAACCTATTCAAACCCATGACTTCGTCAAACATTTCTAGTTATTTGAGCACATTTTAATCAATTTTTCCAGCTGGCACCGGTTAACAACCCAAAACTGATTGGAGGTCGGTTCCAACCGAATTTGAGCGCGAGATCGAAGAAGAAAAAGGAGAAAAAATTGAAGACGAAGAAGAGAACCTGTTCGAGAAAATTCTGAAGAGAACGAGAGAGAGAAAGAGATGCGAAAAAGGAAAAACTAGAGAGAGAAGTGAGTTGAGACTCCCTGAGGCCGAGTGATTGGTGCTTTTCCAATCGAAAAGCGCTGGTAAATCGATCTCGGTGAACTGGATTTGAAGCTGACTGGGAACTCCTGAAACCAAGTCTCGTTCGGCCAGCCCAGACCTATTCCGGCCAAGCCGCGACCACCAGAGTGAAGACCAAGTGTTAAGGAACAATTCTCGGGGTGCTGATTACTTCAACAATTTCATTTAATTGTTGAACGAACCAGATAAAAACCCTTCGTGATCAGTTTTAACCAAAAATTTCCAGAATTTGATTTTGATTATAATGTGCATTTTTGAGTGATTTAATTGACGAATATTGGTATTTTGATGTTCATTACTAGTTTCTAATCATGTCTTGCTTGTTTGATTGCATTTGAATGATTGAAAACGCATCAAACCGAGTCGGCCACATATGAAAATCCCTTTGCCGGAGCGTCGTTGTGGCTGTAGGGCCATGCAAGTCAGCTTTCTCAACTTTATTTGATGTTTTGATAGTTGTTTGAACTGATTTAGACGGCTAGGGCGGCTAGTTTTAAGGTTCAAGTTCTAAAAAAAATGAAAATCTAAATGGTGCAAGTTAGGTTTTTGACCGATTTTTTGCCACCGGCCAAGGTCCTACTGTAAGGCCCCGACCTCGGGGTTATTTATGTGACGTCCCGCTCATTATTCTTTTTCATTACACAAGCGCGAAGTATACTCGGGACGATCACAACAAAAGAACAACCAACGGAAATAAGACATATATTATGAGCAACTTTATGTTTACGAAACATGCAAACATATTTAAACAAGCTCTTCTCTTGGGTCATAGCGAACATCACACATATTCTACAAGTCTATTTCAAGACTTTTCTAATTACAGGCCGACGTGGCTTGGACTTTCCTATCCCCACTATGACTTCTCGCTCCTCGCTTCTTCACCTCCACCCCGGTCCCGTCCGCCTGGCCATCTCACATCCCACCCGTGGCTTTATCCCGAACCGCCCGCCCCTGAGGCACCAAGTCTGTTAGGCCCTCATTGAACATCACAAGTGTCGTGATTTGGCGGTAGGCGCGATCTTCTCTGACATTTATCACGGTGAGCACTTCGGCTCTCGGTTTCACAGGATTGCCAACGCGGGCTGGGGGAGATGCCATCCCTACGGACCTGAAAAAGGGAAAACAACGGGGGATGAGTCGGAGAGACTCAAGTAAGTAAAATTTTACTAACATACGATGACATATCAATCGTCATTACACGAAACATTTCTTACCGACCGGCCTCCGTGGTCGATCAAACAACGACGGGCATAGCAAGCATAAAACAAGGATTCCAAGCATGACCAAGTCACAGTTTACCTCATGTGTCGCACCTCGATTTCTAATTCGTGTTAGATAACATACAAAAACACGAAAAATAAGGCAAACTTGTTATAGATAACACAACATCGGGACACAAAAATCGAGAACGGGAAAGCTCGTGATACAACGTATTTCAACGCTTTTTCCAGTAGTAAAATCTCACTTACACTTTGATAAAACAAGAACTAAAGAGAAGATAACGGGCGGAAATGTGACGGTCTCGATTTCAAACAACTCTCGATAATGAATTTTCTTTTTTTTCTCTCGGTTTTTCTTTTTCTCGGCATGAACAAGAAGTAAAGAAGCAAGAGAGAAGGTTATTGGTGTGTGTGAGAATGGAGAGAGAGGCGTGAGAATGGCGTGAGAGAGAGGGGAGGGTGTCTTGCTATTTAAAGAGGGCTTAGAAAACCCTAGAATAAGCAATAATTGAGGGGCCTCTAAAGTCAAGACTCATGATGGCCTTCATTAATGACATTAATGGCCTATAATGATGAAGAGGCCAATCTTATCTTCTTCCCATTGGCCCTCTTTCTCTCTCTCTCTCTCTCTCTCTCTCTCTCTCTCTCTCTCTCTCTCTCTCTCTCTCTCTCTCTCTTTCTCTCTCTTCCTCTCGGCTTCTTTCTCTCTCTTTGGCCGAATGGCCTTTCTCACGGCTCCCTATTTATCCTACTCCAAACTTGGTCATCACTCAAGGCCATTAAGGCATGTCATCATGATGAGGCTTATGTCATGGCTTAGGTCATTTGGGGCATGAGGTCATTGCTTACCTCACATGGCCATTAAGAACATAAGCCAAAAGTCATGATGAAGGGGATAAGCTTGGACCAATAAATGTGACTTCCACAAGAAGATTTAACCCCTAATTTGGTTAATTTCGTTTTCCCATGGGATGACCTCCAATCAAAGTGTAAAATATCTCATTTGAAAGCTTGGAATGTGTACTTTAAATCACCAGAAGACACCAAGCCCAAATTCCAACGTTCTTGTATAGAAAATGCTGAATCTTTGAAATCTAACAAAACCGGACTACTTTGCACTATTCATGAAATTAGACTTGAAAATATAGTAAATGAACTCCGAAAATTCTCAAATTTGGATATGTCATAAACAAGACCTTAAAAAACATTTCTCATGAAGAACACAAATTCAGAATCTTTCTGTAAACACCATTTTTAGTAGCTCAAAACAGACTAAAAATAGTTCGTTAGAACAAGATTCTGGTTTCTCAAATTAAGCTCTATCCAGAACCCACATGATCTCAGAAAATTTCCCAAATTTACACACTTTATAGAAAAGGAAGTTCTCAACAACTTTCGTTAAGGAAACTTTTCCAAAATCGGCCCAAAAAAGCTTGTAGAAAATAAAGACGGTGTGAACATCACTGAAATACTCATTCTGAGCAGTTTCACACGGTCCGAAAATCAGGCATTGTACCACTCATATCAACTCCAAAATTCTGAAATTAAAGTATGTAAACTTCATGATGTTTGGAACAACTTTCAAAAAGAAAGTGTTTAGAAATTCGGATCACAAAAGTCTTCCCAAAAATAACAAAATGAAGGAGTACTAAGGATCCGAAATAAGGTTTTCCAAAACAAGAGTAAAAATATTAGTTCCAATTGAAAACCATCAAACTTAAACCATAGCCAATTTCCTCTGGACTGAAATTGAGGATGTGACACCGGTGGTGTTCCGAATCAGTTGGATCGAAAATAGAATATATGGACTTCGTTGTGGTGTAACCATAATGGCCAAAAGGTCGCCGGAGGCTCGTTGGCGACGAGCTCGAACTGGCGTCCTTGAAAACTGAAAACATGAAATAATGCCCGCTGACCGTTTGTGAGCATGCCTAAATGAAAAACTGCCCAAACGACGCCGTTTTGACGTTGTGTCTGCCGAAGAAGATGGTCGGTTTGGTCTCGGCTGAACCAGTCTGAACCGGTCCTATCCCGATTAAATCGACGAGCGGGAAAATTCAAAATAAAAATAAAAAATAAAAAAATAGAAAACACAAAAATCATAAAAAAATTAGATTTTCTTAGAAAATTTGAAAATATGCAAAAAAAATCCATAAAAATTCAAAAATAATTATCACAGAAAATTCAAAAAAATACAAAATTTTCAGAAAATTCATAAAAATTTCGAAAATTCAGAAAATACAAATAAAAAAAATTTGAAAATTTTGAAAAATCAATAAAAAATAAAAAAGGGAAAATTCAAAAAAATTTCCAGAAAATAATAAAAAACATTTCTCGGTTTAAAAAATTTTTCCGAAAAAAATGAAAAATTTTGAAAATCCACAAAATAATTCAAAATCATCGTGGTCAATCATAAAAATTGAAATTTGAATTTTCCGAAATGCCTAAGTGGCATTTTTTGGAAAATTCCAAATTTAGAGATAAAACCCTTAAAAAACCCTAAACCCAAAAATGTGTAAATCACGAAATGAAAAAGCTATTAGAACTTCATTAGGATTTGAGTGTTTTGCTTGATTTTCATTTTTAGTGGCCAAATTAGGGTGCTATGATTGATTTGCCATTGGATGTGCATTTAATTCTTGGGTGCTTAACTATCTGTTCATGATTAGATTAGTGAATTGACCTTAGGGATCTGTGTGACACGTTAGATAAGCCATATAGTTCTTAGGTACCGAAAGGGTGTTAATGGTTTTAATTTGGGATCGTTAACGTAACCAAGTCCCTTATTCAGAATCTCTAGTTCATAGGATTGCGGTATTTCCCCCGTCGTACCTCAATTGGGTTTCTAGTCAACCTACCGTAAATGACTAGTGGCGACTCCAAATTCAAAATTAGATTAAATAAACCCGCTGTCACGTGAGGTATGGTCTGGGAGAGGCTCGTATAGAAAAATACCTCTATTCTAGCACGCGAGAGCGTGGCGCGACACCCTCTCCTCATTTCGGCGCACCACCAGCCTAATCGCTGCCCGCCTTAGCCGTGTGTGCACCGCCGCCGAGGGAACTACTGCTCGTCACCGCTGGTCCAACGTGGTGCTGCCGCTACTCAGCCACCCTCGCCACCTGTCCAGCCCGCATTTGGAGCTTAAGACCTAGTGAGTAGAAACCTTAACCCTTAATTAGACTCTTGTGCATTATCTAAACAATGTTAGGGGCTAATTAGGGTATTTTAGGGGTTAATTAGTGGCGGATGATTAGGGCTGACCTCGTGGCTATTTTGATGGCTTAGTGTGATAATTTGATGGTGATTTGGTGGCCTAGAAAGGGTTGATTAGTGGCTGAGTGTTGTGGGCCTAATTGTATTAATTGTGGCTAATCTAGGGTTTGAATGTTTATGGCCATGTGGACTTTAAATTAATCATGAAGTGGCTGAATTGGGTGTGATTGGTAATTAATATTGTGATGCCATGTTGTGTGCTTGGTGTGGCCGAATGATGAGATGCTTGGTGGGCCATTGACATGTGTAATTTCAATGACTAATGGCATGATTTCGTGCACCGAATAGAGAGCCGTGGCTGATTTGGGTTAATTGCTTAATTGAGCATGTTAATAAATTAAATTGATCATGTGCGGTGTGAACTGAGCAGGTGGCTATATTAAATGGAGTGCTCGGAAGTGGATTTTGTGAATGCCCGAGTTTTGGATATTATAGCCATGAACGGTGCATATTGAGTGTTGGCATAATATGTGCATCATACGAGTATACACGATTGACATTGAGCATATGATCATCTAAATTGCCATGATGCGTTTTACACGAGGTTCAAATAATAATTGGTGGTATGTGTACATGTGATCACATAAACCCTGATGCGTTTTACGCGGGTTATTGAACTTGTCCAGAGGCGTTTAACGCAGGACGATGCTCGGTTTACTGGAAGATGGCCAACCTGAGGCATCCCATACGCAGATTGTGTCATGAGCCTGATGCGTCTAACGCGGGCCAGAGATTGATTAGGAAGTGATGGACCTAATGCGTTTAACGCGGGTCAGACCTGATCTGTTTTACGTGGGTCGAAAGTGAAATGAGAAATTGGCAAGTGTGCAAGTGTGCATCGATGAGCATGAGCATGAGCATGGCATTGGCACGTGTGTGAAAAGTGCATTCACAAGTGTAAGCGTGCGCATAGCAAGTGATCGTGGCCAATTGATATGTGTAAGTGCATTGTTGGGTACAGTACTATTACTATTATTATGCACGTAACGTGCAGGGGTTGATTACATATTTGATTTGGGTCGAGGGCCAAAGTCGTTTGGTTGCTGGTCTGTTGTGTGATTAGCATTTTGTCTGGAGATGCATATTAGCCTAATTTAGGTGTAGGGGGCTACTCGTTGAGATTTATTCTCATTGTTGTTAAAACCCCACTTTTAGACCACCAACCTTGAGGATGGCAGGAGTACCAATTCATTTTGGGATCTCGTATCGCATAGAGCGTTCGGTCATCGAGTATCCCGTTGGGAACGGAGAGACTTATGTTAGACATTTTACCACTGTTTGGGTCAACATGGGCGAGCCGTAGTTCTAGGCTCATCAGTATCTGGGTTGGTGTTTTCGGGACCTGTTCGGCGTTTATGAACCCCTTAGGACTTTCAACGTCTCAATAGACGGGTTAGGTCATTGGGATCCACAGTCAGCTGATAGGGAGGTGGCCAGCCCAGAAGCTATGTCCAAGGAGGATTCTGACCCCCGGCCTGTCATTTTCGAGATGGATTCTGACCACGGAGAGGAAAAGCTGATGGAGTGGGAGTCCAATCCGGAGCCGATAGAGCTGGAGCCAGAGCTGGAGGACAATTTTGAGGAGGAGCTAGTAGAAGCTAAGTCCGAGCCGGATTCTATGGACTCCTAGTCTGAGTCGTCTGACGATTCGTCCCGAGTCCTCAGGATCCAACCCGGACTGGTTACCCTAGGGTTTATCCTTAACCATAGTTAGGTAGGGCTGACACTTTTTGATATAAGCCCTTCTTAAGTTTAGTACCTGTCGTGACCTACCCCTCGAGGGCCGAACTCGAATGAGGCGGGTTTAGAGATAAGTGTTCATGAAACGGTTCATATGGCATATCATGAAAACGATTTTACTGAAGCATAAATCTTTTGGTTAACCATATGGCCCATTGATCATGAACATGGATTTTCCCTAAATCCATATCTCGCGTGACAGCGGATTGATTTTATCTTTTTTAGGAGTCGCCATTAGCCTAGGTCGGGGGTCGGCTAGAATACCCAACCGAAACGCGGGAATTTCGTTTCGATTTCCACAAAACCAGAGATCAAAGGTTCGGAGATTAGCTTACGTTAATATTTCTATTAATGCCATTTCGGTACCGCTAAATTGTCATGCATTTATTCTTTACTATTTTCATGCCAAAATCTTAGTCCACTAGGTGATCATGCATCTTGTTTTTGTATTTTCATTTAAGATTCTAAACTAATCCTATTTTAGTCTAGAAAAAGAAAGAAACAATCAATTGTATTGAAAGACATTTCGAAAAGTAAACACTAAAGTATTAAAAAGATGGGCTAATTTCAAGTGCGAGAAAGTAAAACCTACAACTCGTCGAGTGTTTATTACAATACAAATTGAAAACTCGAGACATGATCGGGGACAAATGAATTGAGTACAAATTGAAACCGGATTGGACATCGGTCTATTGCCATCATCAAATGAGTACAAATTGAGACCGGATTGGATATCGGTCAACCACCTTGGCCTTTTTTCAATTTTGGATTATCTCCCATGGACCGCCTCTCGGGTGTCGGTGTTTACATTCATAACATTCATTCACAACAAACAACATATGAAAGAATAATCAAAGAAGAACAATGATGCAAACAATTCACTAATTAAGCACGGACCTCGGGATCGGTCTTTGTTTTTTTCATGCGTTTCGATTAAATCACCCACCTAATCATCTAATATTATTTGATTAATAGTTAATGATAATGGGCTACCATTTGTATTCACAAAACAGCAACTCATATCAATTAACCCCTAAAGTCGGGTTCTAAGTGACCATAAATGGGCTACCCACCGAACATGCACCGGCCTAATATTCATCTAACAAACACATGCATAGCAATGAAATAAGCATGCATTCAAGCCCATGGGCCTTATTTCGAAGTCAATCAAGCAATGAGATGTGGGCTTTATAAAAAGACCACTTATCCAGTTATTATCCAATTCGTATTGCTTCTGTTCAGATGTGATTGACTACCCTAATGACGTCCAAATGAAATGATTCAGGTGTCATTAGAAAGCTTATGAAATGAGGATCAAGAGTCAAGAAGACCATTTTTCCTAAATCCTCACCGATTTTCCTGAAAATATCAAATTTGATCTCAGTGACAGGCTAGACTCTGTTCTGTTATGGATTTTAAAATAATGGCGGGAAAAATAACTAACCTTATCAAAACCATGTGAAAATTTTTGTATAGTTAGGATTTCCCGTGTGTAACAACTTTCACGTTTTGAGTTTTTGCTAAAAAGCCCTCCAAATTTTTATAAAATTCGGTTTTCGTGAAGGACTCAATTGCAAATGAAATTTTAACCCGTGAAGACCTTTTATGAAATTTTAAGCAAATTGACCCTCCAAAAATTGCTATTAGGCCCTCAAAATTTCCAGTTAATATAATGAGACCCTAATGAACAATTTTTTAATTTTTATTTTTTGCAAAAAGGACTCTAACTTTATCAAATTTAGAGAAACGTCTTTTGAACTCCAAAGGAATGGAAATCAGATCTGGATACAGATACTGATCCGATTGTGAAAATTCCTTTTGAAAATTCAAATGACCTCCGATTTTGATGAAATTAGTATCAATAGAAAGATCTCGATCTTAGTGTAAAATTTTGTGAAGAAAAATTTTTCATATTTCGAACACACGAATTTATGAAAATCGAAGAACACATGAACGTCAGTTTGAAACTAGTTTGTCACCACATTCATACAAACCTGACGTTGCAGATCGTACAGGGCTAACTTGCTTAAAATTTTGTGAAAATTTTATGATGAATAGATCAAGATGTGCTCTGCAACTTACATGAAGAAAGTTTTTCCAAAAATGATCGTAAAAATCATAAAAATTATCAAACAACGCGACATCAATCAAGAAGATATCATAACAGACTTGAACATCCTATTCCAGATTCTGATCCTAACTTCTAAAAGTGTTTTGACATAGTAAATCGAGTCCAATCAAGGCATATAATATATCAAATCGAAGCTTAAGACGCGCTCTACAATTCTCTAGTTTATCACTTCGCCAGATTTCGACGTTAACAAGCTCAAATTATCATCTCAAACATACAGGTTTTCCTGGACACGAATTTGCAGAATCATGTTCAAGTGCACTCACCTTGTTTAACGAAGCTCTAATGCGTGATCGAGCTATCCGGCCTCCGTATTCAGATCAGGAACAGCACGGAGAAGTCTCGAAAAGCTCGGCCAACCTATAATAATAGATTGTACAAAATATAGTGAGAATCAATCCATTTTCTCACGAATAAACTGTAATGGAGAAATCGAATCAAAGAATGCGATCCGGTGGCTGTTCAACGAGCGAATGAACACCACAGCCACACGGAGATGTTGAAGAACGTCGCTGGAGGTTCGGGATTGCTGAGGAGGACACCGATCAGCCGGTTCAACCGCTTGAACCGGCTGATCACATCACCAGCAGCAGCGCCGGTGATGCTGCCAAGAGGAAGAAGTTGCGGAACAACGAGCTCTGGCCACCGACACGGACAGCTGGTGTTGCGACCAGCCTTGGGCCACCGTGGGGGACGACGGTGAGCTGCTGGTTCGTCGGAGAACAGCCGGTGAAGAGGCGGAGGGGCTGTCACCGAGAGAGAACACGAGAGAGAGAGATGGCGTGAGAGGAAGAGAGGAGAGAGAGATGGCGTAAGAGGAAGAGAGGGAGAGAGAGAGAGAGAGAGAGAGAGAGAGAGAGAGAGAGAGAGAGAGAGAGAGAGAGAGAGAGAGAGAGAGAGAGAGAGAGAGAGAGAGAGAGAATTCAGATCTGGAAAATGAGTCCCTCCCTCAAATTTTGGAGGGAAAAAACATTATATACCCCTTTAATTTTGGAATTTAACCCTTATATTAATCCAATAGCCCAAAATGCATTTTTAATGATTAAAAATATTCTTTAAGGGCTAAAGATTAGTGACATAGGCATCATGTACGGATGCGATCGATTCTAAATGAATGGCCACGATTGATTTATTTATCCCCTAATTAATTTGTTTAATTCTTGAAGAAGGGCATTTTAGTCATTTTTTAGCTCAAAAGGATGTGGCGGCCTAGATTAATTAGGATGGATCGTCAATCACCAGATTTTCGATCGGAAAATAGCCAATTCGATCAAACCGCTTTGAATTTGAATCAAACCAGGTTGAGCCGATTAATCCCGAATTTGGCCTGATTGAATCAGTTCAATCCTTGATTCCAATTTTGCACAATTTGATCTCTATCATGATTAATTAACTCCATTAATACTGAATTGGATCAAATTGGATTGAATCGATTTGTAATTCATGCACAAATTGACTCAATTTGACTTGTTTGTCTCAATTGATCTTGAATTTGGGTAATTGCATGGCCAAGCTAAACTAACAAATTTAATTGAAGTCCAATTAACCAAATTGAGTCTCAATTCATCAAATTGAATATTAGTCTAGAGTGGGTCAAATTGAATTGCATTAATTGGTCCAAATACTCTTAGACTTTTTAATCATTGAATCCCTAAATTGATCAAATTGACTCAAATTCATGTGAATCTTCCAAAATTGATTTTGAATTTGGACTTCATATAAGAAATTAGGCTCATTCGTGCCTCAATTGCGCAAATCATGAAGAATCGATCCAAATCACTAATTAGGGCCTAAATTGGGGGTTTTTGTGTTTGGCTTGGAATTACAAAATTGGTTCCAAAATTGAATATAAGATGACCTCTAGATCAAATGTCGTGAAGAAAATTAACCTAAAAATGACTAGAAATGAACTAATTTCAAATTTTGCCCCGATTTGAACCAAATTCCAAAATTGAGAAAAAATTTTTATTCCAAATCGATTTTTGTAAAATTTCAAATGCCAAAGGTAAATTGAATGTAAAATAAGATGATTTTTGAACTTTTATATTTTTCAATTTTTTGGTCAAAAATTAGTTTGACCAAAAATCAAACCCTAGTTGACTTTTCACTAGGAGCTTGATTTTATGATCAAATCTTTGAATTTTTATGAAATTTCCACTTCTAAAGTGAAATTGGACTTGAAAGGAATCTTTTTATTTTATTTTTGCGAAAAGCCCCAATTTGATCATGGGTTGACTTTTGGTCAAAGGTTGACCAAAAGTCAACGCAAAAATAGTCAACCGTTTGACTTTTTCGGTTTTTGCATGAAATGAATAAAAAAAAAGATCGTCTACACCATCCTCAAGTTAGGCCAATAGACAGAATTAAAAACGACACTTTCCATCTTTCAAGAAATGGGTTCCGTCACTATCGGAAACCATAATCTTGAATTTTCTATTTTTAATAATCGTCAACTAAAAATTAGGTGTCAATAAGACCCCTAACCGCCTCCCTCCTCCCGAGCCACGTACGCCTTTTTGATGTTAGTAGCCGCTGACCCATTTTTGGTTTATGTATATTGCTATGTGAATGGATATTGTAAATCCTTAGTATTAATGTAAGTATGTGCTTTCGATGTTTGATGCTACTCTTGGTCATGTTTAATTATGTACGAGTGTTTGATTGCTTCCGCATGTGTTTCTTTCTCTAATTATGGGTGTTGGATCGGGGACGCGTCCTGGGATGTCGCACTGAATCGACTGCGGTAGGGTTGTCGCGTGCCGTAGGGTTCAGATTGTGACAAAATTCCTATGATGTCCTTCGAAACTAGACTTGCACACCAATGAAATTCGAGGAAAGTGAAACCTTAAAATCATGTCTGCAAAATAACCAAAATCTAAACTAGATTGGGATAGAAATCTTCCTAAAACGAGAGAGAAACTTCTATATCTAGACTAGATTAGAAGAGAAAAAGCTCCTCAAAACGGGAGAAAAGAAAAAGATAACAGAGAACCAAATCAGCCAAAGAAAAGGAAAAAGGGAGGAGAGGGAGAGATCTAGTTTACACCCTCTCCTCCATGGAGATTGAAGAAGAAAGTTGTGTGAAGATAGTAGTGAAAGAGGAGAGAATTCTAAAGAGAAAAGGGAAAAGTGAAGGATGGATTTAACTTAAATAGTAAGTTAATCATCATACTGTGAACAACATAATATTCAACTACGAAAATTTTGATAATCATTCGGTAATGCTAAACAACTAATATTATGCTAGTTATTATATTATGAGTAACTTTCGATGTTGTCAAGACACCACAATTTATCAAATCAATTATTTACTTATCATTAAATTCTTAATTAATGACTACGATTAATATAGAATTAATGTAATGTAATGTAATAGTAAATTTAGTTATAATTATTGCAATGTAACGTCGATAAAAAGAATGAAAGAAAAAATGCAACATTTTGAGAATGGTTATTACTACAAGACTGTAATAGGTATTACAGAGGGATCATGTAATAGCTATTATAGCTTTGACGGTAATAGGGATTATACTGCAAACTAGTACAACCAGATGTGTTGTAAAAATATCTTGGTAATACTAGGGATCAAATTGAGAGATAGAAACTATTCGCAGGGTGCTACCAATTTCTTATGGGCCACCCGCCTAGGCAAAGCCGGCAACCTAACTGACAATGGACTAACATAGAGTTCATGGATCGCAGAATTAGTCGGGCGAAGTCCAAGTCATCCAAAAATGAAAAACATAGAGAAATAAGAAAACTGCTAATGCCCTAAAAAAACTCCAATTTTAGCTTCAGACCCAATTTTATTATAAACTTTTTTTTGTCTTGTAAAAAATTATCAATTTTTACTTGAGTTCTATATTTGCCTCCGTTAACCTTCCATCCAAAATCGCCTTTAGTGATATGGCATTTCTACATTATTACTTTAGTGTTTTCCCAGATTTCATAGCCAAGAAGATGTTTTTTAGAGATGAATTTTCATGTCAGCCCAAACGACTTATTATTGGATCTAAAATTTGGGTAAAAATTGGAGTAATTATGGTTGGCTTTCTTCAAATGCTCTTACTCTTAAGAGAGTATTCATTTCATCTTGCTCCGGCATCTTTGACTTTGCATTCGGTCTTCAACCTCTCATGCTCAGGAGTCTTCCATATTTCGCGATCGGAGAGCTTGTGCTCGAGACACTTTTGAAGACCAATTTTTCATGTTAGCCCAAATGACGTATTATTGGATCTAAAATTTGAGTAAGATTTGGAGTAATTATGGTTGGCTTTCTTCGATTGTTCTTACTCTTAAGAGAGTATTCCTTTTATCTTGCTTCATGATCTTTGATTTTGCACTTAGTCTTCAACCTCTCGTGTTTGGGAGTCTTCCATCTCTCGCGATAGGAGAGCTTGCGCTCAATACACTTTTGAAGATAAATTTCAATGTCAGCCCAAGCGACATCTTATTGTATTTGAAATTTGGGTAAAAATTAGAGTAATTATGGTTGGCTTTCTTGAATTGGTCTTACACTCGATAGAGTCTTCCTTTCATCTTGCTTCAGGATCTTCGATTTTTGCGCTTAGTCTTCAATCTCTTGTGGTCAAGAGTCTTTCATCTCTCGCGATCGAAGAGCTTGCACTGGAGACACTTAGCTCGAGACACTCGAACAACTCATGCTCATGAGTTTGCCATCTCTCGGTTTGTCAAGAGAATTTCGGATGCAGGGTTAACAAGGGTATATTTTGGACTTAAGTAAAAATTGATGGTTTTTTATGAGACAAAAAAAAAATATTTATGCTCCTTACCAAAAAAAAAAAAAATATTTATGATAGAATTAGGACTAGACCTAAAGTTGGAGATTTTTTGTAGAACGAAAACAAATTAGGATAGAATTGAGACTGAATCTAAAGTTGGGGTTTAGGGTGTTCGGGCCATAAAATAATTGACCAATTGCTCTTGGATCAGCCACTTTATCCTCCAACAGTATCATGGAGTCTCCTATTTGAACCCTCGTCCCCCCTCTCCTACTACATAGAGATGTAATCGATTTAACCGCCTCTTAACAAAACGAAGGCTTTCATTACATCTAGCTTCTTCAAATAATCTAACTATAGAAATGATATTATGATTAGTCATGATTAACGTATTTTATCTTATTCTATGCAAGTAAGGTTACGCATGCTGATATTTTATCTTTAATTTGAGCATGATTGGTGAAGACCAGACTTGAATCGATGCACGAAATGGTCCGAATTGCAAGAACACAGAGTTGGGACTAGAACAGGGTATTAAAATAGTAAGCCATGTATTTATCTATCAGTTTAAGCTTTTAAAACAGTCGGTTGTTGTTTCACAAAATTTCACATGGTATAAGAGCTGGATATTCCGAATTCAAATTTTCCATACTCCTTTTGCCTCTCCTATTACATATTTCCACACTTGAGGCCTAGAGGATCAATCCAGGGTTCTTGGATACCATCTACCTGGCTAGACTACCAAGCATCCAACTGTGGTCCAATGCGCCAACAAGATGTTGGGCGCCTCGGTGGCGCATCCTTATTTATTTAACAAATTCCAATTGTGTAAATTATTTAGTTAGTTCTAGAGGAAGCCAAGTTGGTTTTGAGTCTTAAAACGGTAACACTTCAAGTATGACTCAATCTTTGAAGTCAAGCTATTAATGAGAAAGTGTTATAAAATACATGATTGAATATTCATTATATTCAATGTACCTATTATGGTACATTTGTAATCTCCATTCTACGTACAATCTCCAATGAATGTTGTAACAGCCCGAATTTCGACTCAATTTCGGAATCAATAAAACGAGTATTATTTCTCATTTCATTTTAGTAAGTCTTGCCCAGAGCTGATCACTCTCGGGATACTAACCAAATGAGAATGGCTAATTAGGAAAAACGGTACGTGGACCAGAACCCAATCGCCAACCTGGCACAGATTTTGAGAAACGATGAGGAAATATTTTGGACCAATGTGGGCTGATCCTAGAAAGGTGACGGATGTGGTTAGGCCAAGGCCAACGATGTATGATCGGATAAGGTGATTCTGCAAGATCGAAATAACGCGTGTGTGGCCAACCAATCCTGAACTTGAACCGAATGATCGAGACCTCAAGAACTAGCGATAAATTCTCTCATTCTCTCAATAATCAAGGCCGTGATGGCTTGGATAACCTAAGTAGATAAGCGTAACCCCTAAACAGCCGCTCGTTAGTGAGAGACACTGAAATTTAAAATTGAGCAAGTTCTGATCGCGTAATTGGGCCCGGATTTCGATGTTGATTTTCAAGGGCTTAAGAGGCTATTTTTGCGAATCCGATATCATATTATGTTGGCCAGTCATATTTTGGGTTGGTACGGTCGAAAAATAGAATTTCAGCCTAAGACCGAAAAATGACCGTTTTGCCCTGTGTTGGGTGTTTCAAATTTTGGACTGGAGATTTAGGATAATTAAAATAAGAATTTCAGCTCAATTATTGGACCCATTGACCTTTTTAACCTTCAATTATTGGATAGGGTTGAATTAGGGCCATTAGATTATGGGTAATTTAGGTAATAGGCCCCCCATATTTGACCATGTTGACCACTCTCTCTCCTCATTTTTCCCTCCACCTTCTCTCTCCTCTCCCAACCAGCCTCCCACGATCGTCCTCCCCCTCCTTTGGCGCTCTCTTCCTTTTGGCCGTGAGTCCGCCAGTGCATGCCGGGAGCCGCTTGTCGCTTTGCCCGCCGCCGCTTCTGCCGTGGTCCTCATCGCCATCCCGTCCGATCAGCCCTCTCTCTCGTTCTCTCTCCCTCCCGGCCAAGAAACGCCGAGCCGTCCACCGTCGAGAAGTCCAGCCGGCCACCGAAGTGTCACTGTCGCCGCCGTCCTTGCCACCGTCTCTCACCCTCACCGAACCACTTCCTCTTCACTGCCTCACCCTCGCTACCCTCGGCCCCCCGTGTCTTTGCCGCCGTGAGCCACGCCATCGTTTGCACTGGCCCCACCGCCCGATTACGCCGTTCATCGGTAATTGGCCGCCCATTCTTGTCGTCCTAGTTTAAATCTAAGTGAGTATGACTTTCTAAACCCGGTCTAGGACATCGTACACTTTAGACGGGTCCGGTTTGGATTATACTGGTACGATTTGATGAGATTTTGGTATTGTTACCTCGAGGGTGTTGTCGTGATAAATTTGGTGGATTATTGGGCTAAATTGAATAAGAAATTAAGATCAGGAATAGGCCGAGTAATGGCTGTCCATATAGTGAGTTGTTGGATTAAAATGGACCAATTGAATATTATGTGCCTGAATTGCCGAGTATGCCCGGGCTGATTGATTAAATGTTTGTTTATGCTCAATTTTGGCAAACTGGAGAATACTATGTCGTGTGATTATGTGGCCGACTAATGCGAGGTGTGATTGGCCAAGTGATGGCTTGAATTATTTCCCTGACTGTTGAATTATACATTAGGCCATATGTTATTAAATAGGCCAATTGAGCATGTTGTTGTGACATTGACTGATTGAATACCTGAGTGGGATATGTAATGCTCATGTTACATCGTATTGCATTGCATGGCCATGCATTATGTATGTCGAGAATGGGGCATGAGATGGGAACTGTGTGAGAATGCGTGCCTAACATGAGCATGTGATCACCTAATTATCCTGATGCGTGTTACGCGGGGTTCAGATAATAACTGACTGTGTGCATGCGTGATCATATCTCGCCCTGATGCGTGTTACGTGGGGTGTGCCGTCCTCATACACTTTGAAGCAGGACAATGCCCGGTACATTAGGAAGACGACCAGCCTCATGCACTTTGAAGCAGGTTTTGGTTCGTGAGGAGATCAGTGTTGCACCTCATGCACTTTGAAGCAGGCTAGAGATATTGGGTCGAGATCAGTGTTACGTCTCATGCACTTTGGAGCAGGCTAGACACATTGGACCAAAATTGGTGTTGCGCCTCATGCACTTTGAAGCAGGCTATATACACCGGCTCGGGGGCATTTTTATGCTGGCCAATAAGTGTTGGGATTAAGAGAGAGACATGATGCGTTTTTACGCGGGTCGTATTAATTAAAAATTGAGCATTGAGCCAGTGTGCAGTGTGAGCCAGAATGAACATGGTATGTTGATGACATTTGCATGCATAAGAATGTATGGGCTAGCGTGCGAATGTGCAATACTCGGTGAAAGACATGCGAAATGAACACAATTGAGCATGAGCATGTGTTTAGCGTCCGTGTGACTATGTGTGCCACGTATGTGCCGTGATTATTATATATTGAAATGCCTAACCTGCAGGGTCGGTGACGTGAGTAATGATTATTGTGATTTGGTTTTCGAGTGTTTCATTGTCTGTCAGGAGAATGTATGTTAGCCTAGTCTAGGTTTAGGGGGGATTTTATTCACTGAGACGCGTTCTCATGGTTGTATAACCCAAACTTTTCAGACCCTCATCCTTAAGCATGCCGACGCTACCTACACTTTTTGGGATCCCGACGCAGATTCAGCAGTCGACTAGTGTTTTTCCTCCGCAATGGGGAGGCGTATATAAAATATCGATCCGTGGTTTTTGTTAATGTTGGGGAATACTTTTATCAGACCCGGAGTATATTGCTTGGTGTCTTCAAGATGTAGATGGGAATATAGGCCGACCTCTCAAAACCTTCGATGCCCCACTGGACGGGAACGGCTTGATGATACCTATCGTTGCTGATGGTGAGGTGATCGATCCCCAAGATGATCACGATTGGGATGTACATAATAACTTCATGGATTGGGAGCCACGGTAATAGTGGAAGACCCATATCAGTTTGCTGACGAAGAAGACGAACCAGAGGCCATGGACTTAGACGAGGATGGGGAAGTTACAGAGATAGGCTTAGATGAAGAGATAGGACTTTACCTCGACCCGTAGTTGGAACCGGATTCGAGGATGAGTGGGCTGAAGCACAATATATGGATTCAGAAGAGTCTGAGCCATCTGAGAGTTTAGCAGAGGAGCCATCGGATGATTTTTCGGAGTTTTCAGACCCTGACTAGGGAGCCCTAGGATAGTCCTAGCCCTTATAGGGAAGCTTGTTCCTTTTTGATAGTGACTTCCCTACAGTTGGCCTAACCTTCCCCCTAGCCACTTACCCTTTTTGACCTAGTGGTTGTTGACTGCTTATGTAACTGGCTTGTTTGTACAAGTGGATATTGTAAAAAGGCTTTCTATAGTAATACAAAACTTATAATTGTAATTATATTCCTGTTTGTTCGTTACGCTATCTTTGGTCTCATATTGTTATTGTACGGGTGTTTATTTATTAATTTCCACATGTGCCTTATCTCTGATTGTGTGTTGGATTGGCGACGCGTTCCTGGGAGTGTTGCGCTATAATCGACCAAGTGTGGGATGTTCGCATAACGGAGGGTACGGGACGTGACAAATGTTCATCTCCCTATTCAATGTATGTATTCAATACATTGACATTAATGATATATACATTCTTGTTTTCTTATAAATAAGAGTTTAGTTTTGTTCATTGCGGAACAAAATTAAAACATAATGAAAAGAGAAAATATATATCATTGGTGTTTATCTACTTTCTCTACTTAATCTCAAGTCTCTCTATTATATACTTGCAACGCAATATTTTACAACATAAAGTAATTTTTCATAAATTTCCTGGTTCTAGTGTGAATGGCTTCTTTTATATTGGTTATAAAGATAAATTTAGCGATCTGATGTGTGGAAGCTACCAATCCAAGATGTTACCTTACTGACTCCGTTATTCGTTGAAAATTGGCAACTTTTAGAAAAACATTTGTTAATTTAATTGTTTTTATTGCTTGATAAGATGAGTCAATGAAAAATTTTCTCATTATTAACAGTAATTTATGCTTAAACACCATTTGTTAACGACGGAAATATTTTTCGTACCCTGCAAACAGTTGATCTTTTGTGGAAGGAAAAGGGGCAATGTTATTTCAAGGCCGTGCCCGGTTGACATCACAATTTTGCAAATCCATCTAAATTAGGTGCTAAATATCAAAATCAATCAACATCACACAACTTTACCAATGAGAAGCCAAAGAGAAGTTTCTGAGAGAGAGAGAGAGAGAGAGAGAGAGAGAGAGAGAGAGAGAGGACAGAGAATACAAGCATACAAGCAATGGCAATGTCCTAATGTTGACTATTCGCCAACACGGAGTGAGATCGGTCTTGTGTTCTCTAGCACTTAAATGAAGCTTTGCCATCTTGACCCAACACTCAGATTCTTTTAAAAACCATCGACAACACCACTTGACCCGACGGTCGGGGCCAAGCATTTGCCCTCGCATGTCCCGCTCTCCTCCACTGCTCGAGTCAAAAGAGTCCACATGACTCTCGCAACGCGACGACCCAATAACCTTTTCCCTCCTCGTCCTCTAGCTTCCTTGATTTCTGCTATTGTCATGTCTCTTTTGGTCTTTAGTACTCTGGTTGTTGCACCTGTTTATGGCAATAAGTTTAACCCCCGAGATTGGCATAACTAGGCGAGCTGTCACTAAATTTCTAAGTAAAAAATTGGACATTGTTTGCCCAAATCATTGGGTGCAATTTCATCTAGATTGGGGCCACCTACACAAGTTAAATATTCATGAACTTAATCGGTTCATAGACTTGCGTGATCTTCCCTTGGCTTTCGGATCACCGGTCTTATGCACTAATGCCCATATAG
The DNA here is from genome assembly GCA_024733475.1 of Syzygium grande. NCBI lineage: Eukaryota > Viridiplantae > Streptophyta > Magnoliopsida > Myrtales > Myrtaceae > Syzygium > Syzygium grande. The sequence goes on along the minus strand of JAMXDD010000004.1, from coordinate 14,904,131 downwards.
AAAGAACAAAGAGAATGGGGTCGACATGTTTTATAACGAGATTGTAGATGGTCCGATTGTCCAAGGCCTCAACAATGAGTGTTGCAATCAAGGTGCGCATAGATGGATTTCACTCGTTTCGATGAATCAGTATGGATGAGGGCATTTGTAGATTCGGTGATTCGCTGGGTACTCCATAATTTAAATAATCCTTGGGACACTTGCTGCACACATGGGCAGTGGTCTAGGAGCATATATGTCCAGAAAAAATTTGCATGTGATGAGGTAACGTGAGTTCACATAGCATGAACATGAGAAGAATCGTCTGTGAGAGCAGAGACAAAACTTAGAAAACGATCACTAAGGCATGGACACAATCCCACATGTTGGTCGGTGATCACTGGTCGTCAGAAGACACAACAACTAGCAAACACATGAATACTATCCCACATGCTCGAAGTGCTCCTTTGACCCTGACCCAAAAAAGAAAAGAAAAACCCTAAAAAAAGATACAAGAAAAGAAGTGCTCCGGGTATGTACCCTCATCGGAAAAGGAGGAACTCACACATGCATCATTGCATACAGAAGGGACCCCAGAATAAAGAAATTGAAAAAATGAAAGGTGGACTGGTGAAGCAGATCTTATTTTATTAAGTGTTAACAAAATGATGATGTTGGTTGGCTGATCAAGCTCCAGAATGTTGCTTTTGATGGCAAGCCAGGGCAGAAGTAGGAAGATAAATTTGAAATTTTTGGTGGCCTATGTTGTAATGATGTGGTGATATTCATACTTAGGAGAGCCTTGGAACTCCTCTGAAAAGGTTATAAAGCAGCAGCCATTCATGGGCATGGGGTAGTGTGTCAGGGACAAAGGGCAACAAATAATGTTAAATACAATAAAGAATTTCCCATTAAAAACAGTTGGTTGAGATGATGAATACGTTAAATATCAACATTTTTTTTATTTAGTTACTTAACAAGTGTCTTAAACAAATTCGTTAATCAAAATAGCAAAGTGACAATTATTCTCTTTATCGAGATAAATTCGATCCTGAACCGACACAACATGATCAACTCAATATTTATAGATTTTTTTTCAGTTTAAGCAAAGAAAAAAACCTCCGTAGTGACTTTAAAAGTGATTAACCTTAATGAACATCCTTTTATCAAATGATGGAATGAATTCCACTAGATAATAATTCCAAGAGGCTGCTCCAATAGCAAAAGCGTTCAATTTTTTTTTTCGCTCAAAGTCTGAATTTGAATAACTATATTTGCACATTCTCTTGGCCATCCATGGCGAGACATGTCCGACCAAAAGAAAATAAAAATAAAGAGACACAATGCATTATAGATTTTACATAATTGGGTTAATGAAATAATTTTTTTTTTTTGGTAACCCAGGGAACCCCCGCACGGCCGACAGCCGGGGAGTAAACCTTGAGGGCGACACGTACTAGCCACCACACACATGCCACCGATTAAGTCACCCTGCGGCGCCCGGGATTCGAACGCTCGACCTTTTTGCGAGAGGAAGAGCGCCCTAACCGTCGACGCCACCCAGGCAAGTGGTGGGTTAATGAAATAGTTGATCAAGGTATTTAAGTAAATTCGACCAAAACAAGGTACTTTAAGCGAATAACTTCTCGATGAGGAGAAGTTGTAGACTACATTTGGTTGTCCGGATTTCTAAACAGGATGAGACTGGATAGGTTAGGATAAGAAATCTTGAGATTTCTTTATATTCTATTCACTGTTTGATGGACTACGGATTTAAAGTCGGATAGGATAATTGTTTTTTTTTTGCTATTCACGGGTCCGGAGGAGTCGGTGAAGGAAAAAAAATCGAGAAATTTTTTTGGTGAAAGTGTACAGGGTGTGGGGATGAAAATGATAACGAGTGGAGCGTAGGGTTTTTAGAAAAATAGACATTAGAAATCTTATCCAGGTCTATCTCACCCTCCTTAGATTTTTTTTATTCGGGTTATATTCGGTCTATATTCGACTTTATCCTATCTGGACCATCACCAAATATAAGATAGGATAAAATATATACTATCCTGACTTTTATACGGCCGATCAAACGCAGCCTTAGGAATCTTCTTTATGGCCATAACCATGCAAGAATTTTTCCCAAGTCTCTCGTATGTCCTTCAACGACCTCAAAGACCGTAGGAAGAGTAAAGGAAAGAATAATACGTTAACGTTGTCAGGCGGTCTCAGTTTGGTCTAGCCGTTTTCTTTAGCTTCTCTCACTAAAGCAGCATTTGATGCCCCCTCGCCTTCTCTCTCTCTCTCTCTCTCTCATTGCATTGCTTCTCACTCTACTAGAGCCAAAGACGCAAAGGGAGAGAGAGAGAGAGAGAGAGAGACAACAGAGAAGAAATTCATACACGCAAATTCAGGAACACGCATCACCATTCGAAGGCAACAGGGGATTTGCAGAGGGGGCTCTCTTGTCGTCGTTTGAGGTTGCTTTTGGATGCAAAACGATAATGGGTTCTTCAGGGCAAAGTAGTGGCCATGATCTGTCGTTCAAGATCTTGCTGATCGGAGATTCTGGCGTCGGCAAAAGCAGCCTTCTTGTCAGCTTCATCTCTTCTTCTGCTGAAGATCTCGCCCCAACCATTGGTACTCCCTTAACGAGAAAAAAGTTATCTGCTTTCGTCTCTTGATTTCTCAATCTTTTTCAATGTCCATGAGAAAATTTATGGGCAATGGAGCTTCGGTGTCATCACTTCAACATGCCATCTTGAGACTAAAATTCTGATGGATTGATGATGTAACCTGTTGGCTTCAGTTGTTAGCAACAGAGTAGTTGGATCTATGGCTAAATTTCAAAACTTTGAGCGAGTGCACGCTTAGTGCTAGTTTTTTAACTGGTGTTGCCTACTATAAGATCCCATAAAAGCTCCCATTTTTGCCTCAGATATCTTAGATTGGTTGGCCTCTGTGCTTATGGCCTCAAGAATGTGATTAGCCAGTTTTCCTGTTTTATCCACTTTTGCGGCGATTTCGTGGTGATTTGCTGTAGTTTTTGGTCTAGCATTGCTGGTGGGTTGATTAGTAGTGGTTTGAGATCGTCAGGAGTTGATAATATCTTATGTCTTGCGTGAAATTCGGACAGGTGTTGATTTCAAGATAAAGTTGCTCACAGTTGGTGGGAAGAGACTAAAGCTGACAATTTGGGACACTGGTAATTAAATTCGAATGCTCGATAGATATTAGCTTTTTACTCAGAGTCAGTGTTACCGTCTAACATGGACAGAAGATATTGTGATTGTGGTGTTCTTTGATTTCTCTTCAAGATTCAATTCAAAGTTCGGTCACAACATCATGATGGTGAATATCTTGTCAAAATATTAATTTCTATTGCAGCTGGACAGGAGAAGTTCAGAACATTGACAAGCTCATACTACAGAAATGCCCATGGAATCATTCTTGGTATGCCATAGATAGAAATTCCTGTGTGATCAACTAAACATGCAAATAACAGCCTGATTGCATCTTGGGATGTGTTATATTGTTGCTGCAACACAAATTATTGTTGTATGTACCATGTAATTGTCAAAAGCACCAAAATGCCAGAAACATGTCCTCCCTCTGCATTGATGCCTGTCATCATAATCATGGAAAAAAGGGCCTTCACTGCTACATGCTTGATGTGGGAAAGACAAGCCCATCTACTTGTTCCTCACTAATGTTTATGGATTACTATTGGCAGTCCAGCGTTGTATAATTTTTTTCTATAATTAGCTCTATTAGAGTCCTTCTCTTCTGCTAAATGACAATGTGCTCTGCAGCGTTAGGCGCTGCCTATCGGGGTGGGTTAGGATGACTTGAGTGAAATTCATGGATTTGAGATCCAGAAATAGCCTCATCAATGCCAAATTGGGAAAATAGAAAGGGAGGCTGTTGATGAAATAGCTATTAGATAGTGTAGTATCATCAGATGGATGTGACAGTTAGTATAAAGAAGCTATGCAATTTAGATTTGGTGAAGGAAGGATGCTTTGAATCGTACAAATGTATCGATATATTGTCTACGCTCTAGTTTATACCTTTATATATGTTTTGCACTTCTAGTAGCTGGCCAATTGATGAGATGACACATGGCTGTTTAGATATATATATTAGCTGGTGACGCTGTTTGATCAGTGAAAGCTTTTTTTACTACAATAATTCGTTTTTGGTTTTCTATCTCTCTTATTTTCTTGGTTTTTACTCACTGGTTATCTTCTTCTCTACTACTCAAAGTCGAGTCAAATTTAGATCTTGGCGTATGAAAATGCTCTTCGATGTGGTATGAAGAAATGATGCACTCTGTTGACTTTTGCAGCCTCTCACGTAGATCTATCCTGATTCTTGTCGATTTTTTTGTCTCTTTTTGTCTTAGTTTATGACGTGACAAGGAAAGAGACCTTTGCAAACTTATCCAATGTATGGGCAAAAGAAGTGGAACTCCATTCTACTAGTCAAAATTGTGTTAAGATGCTTGTTGGGAATAAAGTTGACAAGGTAAATTCTGAAACTTCATCTGTCTCCTTTAGTTTTCACAACATCAATATCATGGAATGAATGTGCTTCTCATATTGATTCCTTTAACATATACATTGTGTTTCATATGCATGTAAATGAAATAAAGAGTTCAATGACAAACAGGGGTGGAAACCCTCTAGCACTAACATTGAGTCATTGGACTTCTTGTTTAAGAGACCTCTGATCTTTGCTTTGTGGCTTTCCATTTTCCTTGATCTGCAATATTCATATAAAGATGCCATTAGTCAATCCAATGCAGGTATATCTTTAACTATTTATCTGTTCACTGTGTGCCTTCAGGATTCTGAAAAGGCTGTGAGTACAGGGGAGGGAATCGCTCTGGCGAAAGAACTTGGGTGCTTATTCCTAGAATGTAGTGCAAAAACTAGAGAGAACGTGGAGCAGTGCTTTGAAAAACTGGCCTTAAAGGTACTCCTCCTGATATCTTCCATATGCTTGTCATTTGTATATCTAATGTGTCAAGCTGGAAAATGAACTTTTATTTACAACTACTACAAATTCACTTTTGTTTCCTTCTTGTTTGTTGATACCATTTCACTGCAGCGTTGCTGCAATATATTTGCATGATATCGCCTTTTGGTGGCCCTGAATATCATGTCCTTTTTAAGTAAATATGCAAAACCAATGGTTTTTCAAACAGTCGGGTTTTTGACCAAAAAAAAACACAGTCAGGTTGATTTGTCATTTTCACCTTATATCCTATCTAGCTTCGCAGTGAAAGCTTCTAAATGTGAAAGATCCAGTATAACTGCAGTAACTGGGTATGAGGAGCTGTCTCTGTGAAAGATACTGCTTACCATAGATTCCCAATTTCACGCGTGTCAAGTCTGTGAAAAGTGAATGTGGGAACTGCTGGAAACTCCTCTTGTAAAGAAATGATTAGGGAGATAATATTTTTGGGTTTGCGCTTAGTTGGTCTAATTTCTCCTGTAGTCACAGCTTGTTTTTGTGCACTATTATGGATAATGTCTAAATGCGAGAGCGCACGTGTTTTGCTAAGTGTCTTTGCGTGCATGAGCGGTGTCTGCTACCAATGAGCTTGAACAGTTATTTTGTTGGTTGATGTGCTGAAAACAGTGTTGCTGATCAGCCAACCAATAATCCCAAATTTCGTGCCTATGTAGATGGAGTTTTGTCACAACATTTGACTTACTTATCTTTGTCTCGTCCCATCTCTTATAGTGTTCAAGAGTGAATTACAAGATTTGTAGCTCATCAATTAAGTTTAAATTTTTTGACCAAAAAAAAGTTGAGTTGAAATTTGATCCTCAATGGGAAATAAAATCTTGTCTTTCCATGCATCTTAAGCGGATTATCATCGTTCACTTGAGGAAAAACAATTCCTTGAGCACCCTCAAAGTTGTCCACGGAGCGAGACATGCGCATCTAAGGCAACCAGATAAATCTTGTGCAGCCCATGAACAGTAAACAACTGACTTTTGACGGACACATGAACCTCTGGTGGGACTAACATCTGATTTCAATATGTTGTTATCTTCCACTTGCCAGATTATGGAGATTCCCAGTCTCTTGGAAGAAGGATCGACTGCTGGAAAAAGAAACATCTTGAAGCAGAAACACGAACACCGAGCACCTGCTAATGGCAGTTGTTGTTCTCAGTAGGCCGCATGGTAATAGATCCGGTGCTGAAGCTTTAGTTGCGCTCCAATGGAAGGTGAAAAATCGAGCAACTTGAGTGGAAAGAAATCTTCAGATTCACTCTTGGCCGTGTTATGATCTGATTATGTAAATGATTGCTGCTTTTCTTTTGCCTTTTTCTTTTTTATATTTGATCCTCTTCTTCTCTTGTAATTTAACCCTGCCGTCGTGGAGTGGCTTTAGTTGTGCCGTCGTTCTATCGATGCCCGACTCTGGTTCGTGTGTTAGCTCGTGTACATTTGTTGCCTCACTGGATCGTGGTTATACGACATGCCCCTGGAACAAGTATATTGTATGTATAAATTCTTTTACATTCAATGCAAAGGCCTCATGCCTTTCCTGCCCTGAATAAAGCTGAGAAGCCTTTAGGCATTTGCCTTCCTCCTTCCACTCATCTCGTGCAAGAATAAAGTTACAAACCATTGACTAATCTACAAATAATCTAAGTTTTTCGATCTAAATGGCGACAATGGATTTCGGGAATTGTCAAGATTGCCAAAGAAAATGGTTATTTCTCCCTTTTCGCATGAATACATTCAAGATCCACTAAAGTCCTGTTGGTCTTAACAATTGATTGCAAAGTTGGACCTTCCTCTACTATGAATGGAGTATTCCCAGAACTCAATGCATAAGGGGCAAAAAATAAAAGGGCATTGCACTAGGGAACCGAACCAAGGTCGGCCGGTTCCCAGTTCACCTATGACCTCCGACTCCGAAAGATCAGAAACAAGAACCGAATTTGTGCAATATTTGCACAAAGCTTGTTTGGCAATTACATCAGATTAATAAATTGAATATCGATAAATATGAAGTTTTGGTGGCAGATGTAATAATGATAACCAGTATCCTGGCCTTGGACCTATTTGTACATTAGGAAGATCTATGCAGATTATTCCTTCAGTAAAGTCTTTCTAAATATTGGAAATGCACTATTGCAATCGTTCGTATATCAGAAACTTAGATGTGAGAACAGTTTCGAACCCGAGATTATAATAACCAAGTTTTTGCAAAGCATTCAAACTAAAGAGCTCATAGAATTTGGATTAGTTTTCTTGGCAATTCACAACAAAAAGCCGTGGAACACTCGTCGAGAAAGATAAATTAGCATGCGCACTAAATTGCAAAGATAGTATAGTAACAATCAGAGAAATTTTTCGCCCCCCAGGAATCTAGAACAAACAACAGTTGAAAAGAAAAGGAAATTCTCATTGGAAGCGGATTTCATTCAACAATCGGAATGGATTGTTAAATAACAAAATCGGCACAACCCTAAGCCACGGAAGATTGCAAATTACAGTTATGATAGATCATCTTTTCTATTAGAAAACTGGCTATCCTAGGGTATGGAAATTACACACCACCACAACAAACCTGAATCAAGCAGAAGGTCTGAACCCCACATGAACACCAAGGAAGGTAAATGAGATTATATGAGTGAATAGCACGAAGCATGCATGCTCTAGCCAGAAAATGGCAGAAAAACCTAAGCCTCACTTACTGAGATATATATACAGAAGAAAGGACCTCCAGGCATGAGCCATTACTCTCATTGACCCAATAACAAAATCAGTTAAGCCTAAGAAGAATCCTGACAACCTTAATCACCACAGCCATAATAAAGAAAAAATTGATGAAGAATCAAAAGAAACTACTGACAACTCATAGTGACACCAGCAGCTTCCAAAATTCGTTTAGCTTCGGGTGTCTGGATCAGGTAGCTCACCAGGGGTCTGGAAATAAAAAATATCAGAAACACATTGAGGGAGAGGAATGCAAGTGGAAAAGTCATGTAGGTACATACCTTTCCATACATGTTTGTCTTTGTGGGATCAGCTCCAGTAGCAAGCAATATTCTTATAATGTCCACATGTTCACCTCTAGCAGCATGATGAAGAGGCTGCAGAAAAAAAGTACAGCAGGTTCTCTGAATTCTTATTTTATAACAATTGTTATCAATCATTTCTTACTATGATAAGAAAGCATTGCAGCACACAAATTATTATTTTTTGGTCGAGAATGGAGATCTAAAGTTTGCCTCAGCAATTTTATGTTCAAAGACATCATGCAAAACAAAGTTTCTAGTTGATTTGAGCTTACTGTATCTCCTTCTCATCGTTTGTCTCCAACATCCTTTTCACACATTCTCTATTCCTTGCTCTGTTAAGTAAAAACTGAACTATGTCGACATATCCTAGACCATTAGAAAGAAAGGTACCACGGATAAACAAGTATAATAACAAGTCCAGAAAAGTTCATGGAGAACTGTTGTAAATGCATATTGGGAAATCATTCTACCCCCAGCACAAGCATCATGAAGAGGAATTGCCCCATCTTCATCCTTAGCTTCCAAGCAAGCGCCTCTTTCCAAAAGTAACTACATAAGCAGACTAATTTCAGCTTAAGGAACTCAAGGAAATGATGGACAACAGAAAGATAAGGTACACATAAAAAGATTTAAAACCGATTGACAGAAATGGAACTTTTTCTTTTTGACCTGCACACAAGGTAGATGTCCATATAGGCAAGCCAGATGCAAAGCTGTATCACCATCTTCCACTGGCTCGTCGATACTGCCATTTAAGTTGTCTATATACAAATGTGAATAACATTCAGCTAGGAGGCTCTCAAACACCAGTATAATGATCAAGTAGTTCCTTCAGAACCGCCCACAGGAATAAGATCACAACAACACAAATGACAAGTAATTATAATCACATGATCTATCACATCTACCCGCAGACTAGAACCGCAGCTTCAGAAGAACATGGGTAAATTTGTCTGAATTAGCTCATCTATAAGGCCCGATCCTAGAGCACCTTGCATAAAAAAACAGCTACAGCACTAATTCCCCGACAATTATAACTGCTTTTTGATCTGTAAATCGCAAATAACTTTTCACAGCAAGAACTTCATTGCTTCGGCTAAAGAATTTCTTCGTAAACCTTTTCAAGATCTTTTTTATGTTAGTTTATACTGACACTGCAACCAACAGCAACCGATATTGCCATCACCTCCAAACATTGACTGCTGAACTTCAAAGCCTATGGATGGCGTCTTTGCCATAACTAGCAAGGCATGTTTCTGGACTGCATTTCTGCGGACCGATTGTTTTCTCATCTCAGGGCGCAACGTCATCAACTAATACCTACATCAGCCCTTTTGCCACAGTGCTCTTGCCCATGCTATTCTTGCCGGTGCATCCAACTCCAACACACAACACCGCAACCACCAAACTCCCTCCAATCTACATAGCATGACGATTTGCATCTTTGCCAAAGGACGATGGACCTTGGGTTTCAATGAAAACATGATTCGTGGACACACTTATCGATCTATGGAAATTTGCTTAGAATGAACTACTGAAACTAATCCACTGCAATTGCTGGAAAACGAATTGCGTGATTTCCAGAATCGATTGAGCAACAAAAGAACAAATTCATCAATTACCCTTAGCAATTGAAAAAAACCAATTGAAAAAACAAAACCCAAGAAGTGGAAAGACCAAAAAATCTAAGTCAACCCACATATCCATGCGAACAACCCAATTTCGAAGAGAGAGAGAGAGGGAGAGAGAGACCGAGAGCGAGGCGGAGGGCGTCGACGTCGCCGTCCTGGACGGCGATGGAGAGGTCGCGGAGGTGAGGAGGAGTGTAGGAGTCGGGCTCGAGCAGACCTTCCTGTTCGAAGAGGGCGTAGTTCTGGTCGTCCTCGTTCTCGTCGTCCTCCATGAGCCCGTTGCGCCTCCCCGGAACCGCCATCCCTCGTCTTCCGCTTCACCTCGGGGTGGGGGAAGCTTTGCTGCTTTCTACAAGTCAGACAGACGAGCTATCTTCTCTTCTTAAATTGGGAAAACAAGAGGAGCACCCGGACATCTCCCCTACTCATTGCCTAAATATCTTGTTCACTTTTGTTCTTTTTTGGGCCAGGTTTATTGGTCCTAAATGACCAAGTTGGGCCTAATTGGATTGGTCGTTTGAGGACAGGGTTTAGGGTTTGTTGCCCGAACGGCTTTCGATTGGTGGGTTTCACGTGGGACTCGCATGTCCAAGCTGGACAGTTTATCCATGCGGATCAAAGAACCCGTCTCTTCGTATCACAGAGGATGTCAATCTTGAATTGATCGCGAGCCAAGTCACTCTAAGGTCGAATGAGATCTCAAGCCTTGAATTTGAAGTCGATAATTCATGATCATTCCAGATCGATTCTACCTAAATGCTTCTTTCAAGATATGGCTATTGCGATTTAGCTTGTAAAGTTACTTTTTTTTTATATATATAAATAAGCTAATAATTTTCATCTTCAAATGGGAGAAAAAAGACAATAACAATACCATATCTTTCGTTTGGGCCAACTTTGTGGTCATAATTTCTCAAGCAAACATTTAAGTTTTTATGACATTTAAAGAACGTTCATTTAAGTAGTAGCATTGACGATTTCCCTTATCTGAGAATCTTAAGTGGCCATAATTTTATATTATACAATTCGATGTGGCTTGGCGGAAGAAAGATGTAGTTTAAAACTTTTAAAGCGATGTCACTTTTATTTCCTCCATCTCCCCAGTTAGAGGATTTAGGAATAAATTAGGTTTCAATTGAACCGTAGCCCCCCATTTTCATCTCCATCAATGTAAGTCCAGGACAGCTCCGAGGCCATTCATTTTGACTCTCGTACGCAAACAAGAACTTTTAAAAAAACAAGAGGAGGAATATGCTCCAAGTACTTTAGGAACTTTTTCTACATTCTTGCAAGGTATAGGCCGAAAAAAAGCATTACCTTCCCAGTATTAAATTATGTATCGAATTTGAGTTTGTGTACACTTTTTTATTTGAATTAGGATCAATAGCTTATTGTCACGACAGGACAAAATAAGGGGCACACTTATCTTGTAATATCTATTTTACTTATGGCGGCAAAAAGATCTTTGTCAGTGGAAAGAAATGAAAAAAAACAAAAGATGAAGACTTGGATTTTTTATGTTGCTGGAAAGTAAAGGCGAAGGGTTTTTTTGGCCGTATAAAGAAAAGAAAGAAAGTGGGGCCCAGGGGTAATTAGAGGAAAGAAAGGAAAAGTGAAAAGAAGGGTTTCGTGTTTTTGAGTTCTTTTCTTGACACAGCCGCATCGCAGTCTTTCAGCCGAGAGCAGAAAGAAAAAGGACAACATAGCGATGCTCGCTTTGATCGCGGACGGAGGAGTTCTAAACACCCAATTGAGTTGTTTAATTATAAGCACTTCAGTAGATACGAGATATACTAAAATGAGTGAGTGATAGTAATTCTGATTCTCGGATTATAGTGGATTATTTATTTTAACTCTTCTTATGGATGTAAGTACCCACACTAGGACCGAATCACGTAAATTGCTTGTGTCATTTATTGTTTTTGTTTATTTCTGTGGTGATTTCACATTGACTTAATTTGTAAGATCATATCGTTTTTGCATTAATATTTTAAACAATTAGTATCGGAGCTTGAGGATAGGATTTTTTGAATGGTGATTTAGGGCTTTTGCTTGTTTGATTATTATCTAGAAATTCTGCTATTGCAATTATGTTTGGAGCGAAAGTAGAAATTAAGAATTTAATGGGAGGAATAACTTTGGGTCATGGAAAGTCAAGATGCATATGCTATTAACAGCCCAAAATTTGGCCAATGCATTGGATGGTTGTTCGTAAAATTCTAAATACAAATGAACGTGTCGAATAAGAAATATGATGATAAGAAGGGTATTATCCCACAAAGATTGATTATTAATAAGCCAATTAAATATTAAAAATGGACTAATTTTAAAATTTATCTAATAGATCAACATATAATTGAAAATAAATGAAAATTGACAATCTTAGAAACAAAATTTTGAAACTAAAGGCACTTAATCAATTAAATGAATAGTTAGAGTATCCAATTTTACCATAACCACTAGATATGAATTTCAAATCATTATGCATACAAGAACAATATCAAACACATAATATCGAAATTTCCTAGTCCATTTATTATCTTATCTCCAAGTATAGCAAACCTACTTGTTAGGTGAATTGTAAGCGTACAATATTTACAAGTGATAAAGTGATGAGTGAGTATCGTTTTCACAAGAATTGTCTCTAATTATTGCATTACTTATCGAAGGTGATCAATCCAAGGAACTAACTAATCAACTTGAAAAGGCAAGTAAAAAGTGAACTAAACCAATTAAAGGACTGAAATACAAAAGAGCTAAAACTTAAAGGATTCAAAAGCTCATAAAAATTGCAAAATAGACCTAATCCAAAGCAAACTGAAAATTAGTAAGGCAAATTATTAAGATTTTAACCAAGATCACAAAGTGTTAGAGCATCCAACTTCACTTAACCACTCATAATCAATTTTCGTAACTTATCATGCAACAAATTAATTTCCAATTGTGTTGGTGAAATTTTCCTAAGTTAGATTACAAGCCAACCTCGGTCTAATAATCCCTAATTAGGTATATGTTAATCCACACTAACCTTTGGTGAATTTAAACTACCTAAAAGCATTAAGTTCTTGTGGAAATTCCTGAATTTAATCTAAGTAGTCCCAACCTAGATCTGCTACCGCAACCATACAAACAACTTAGTGTACCTTGACCTAGATTTAATCTATGGTTCAATATCACTAGTGCACATGCATGCAATCTCCACCCGGTATCATGCATATATCGAAAATCATTTAAAAGTTGGCCAAACTTCTAAAAGCATTAAGATCATAATAGAGAACGATACAATCAAAACAACTTTATTGCATGAGCAAGTCTTGATAATCAATCAATCATGGTTAAGATCCATTGTAGCTCTAACAAAAGAAATTTAGAACATAGTTAAAGCTAAACTAACAACAAAAATTAAAGAGAACACAATGCTAAATGAAAACAAATTCACCAAGTTGAGTTACAAAGAGGTTTAGGTTTTTCTCCTCCTTCTCTCCTTAACATGCACCAACTACACTCACAAAATAGAAGAATAAAAGCTAACTAAGAAAACCTAAAATCTCCCTCGGAGGTGGTGGCTCCAATGCTCCTCCGGATACTGAAATATGCGCACAAGAATGGTTTTTTTTTTAGCCTCCAAAATTCTGCCCTAGGTCAGCCCCCATTAGGTCTTAAATAGGATTCCTCGCAAAATTAAGAATTTTCCTTCTTAAGATTCTTAATCTTGATTTTCTTTAAACCTAGCCTCAATTATGGTCAAATCCTCCAAATTTCTAGTCTTAATTGGCTTTTTCTTCGAGACAAAATATTCTAGAAGATGCTGAGATGCAAGGACTAATTTGCAATTCCAGCACAGACACATGGAAAAATTACGCATATAGTCCTGGCGTGTTCTGCAAATAGTGTGCATGGTCCCTTAGCCTCCGAAAGTTATATTTCCTACAAAATTCAATAAAATTACATGAGTAGCAAATAAATTCACCCAAAATTCATCAAAATTTAGCAAATATCAAGCTTAAATTAGTAAAAATGCTCTATCTAAAATAGAGTTATCAATTATCCCCAACTTAAAGATTTGCTAGTCCTCAAGCAAACGATAGAATTAGACAAACTTTATCTCCAGATATCACCGTCCATTCACTCACTCACAATTACTCAAAGGAAAACATAAATCCCATCAAACCAAAAACCAATACATAAGCTATATCTAACCTTAACCATGCAATTCGTGTGTGTGACTCTTGACTTTCCAAATCATATATACTCAAATAAATCAAGTTGATATGCAACACCCCAAACTCAAAATCCACTAACCAAGTCTCATAGGTTTGCTTTTCAATTCTCTCTCCACTAATGAAAACCAATACCCAGTCAAAAATCAATAGCACTTTAAGGCTTATAATGTGGCTCGGCTAAGGGAAGGATGTAAAGGATTTAAGCTCAACACACCCCATAAACATATCAATTCTCAAAGCATTTGAATTAAATAGGATTCCAGACATATCTTCCATCTGCTTACACTATCATAGCCATGCAATTCACAAACACTTAACACTTTAAAAGCTTCCATTGCTTCTCTTTCCACACTTTACGGCGAAGTTCCTCCCTAAGTCCCTCCTATAGTGTAATGCTAACCATTGAGTATCCAAAAGGCTCACTCAAGTTGAAAGTCAGCGGTGGGGATCCGTATAAGCAGTACTGGAGTAAACAACTTCCACTTTATAACTTGCAGTTAATACTTTTTCTTCCTTTTTCATTCTTTCATTGTCGATTTTTTTTATGACTACTTCAAGCTTCAGCAACTTCAGACACATCAAGAATCCCTAACTATTAAAGTAGCTTTAAGGATAAACATGCCTATGGGGTGTAAGGTAAGATAATACACCTAACTTGGATCAACATTATAAGATCATCAAAGAAAAATAGGGCAATTAAAGACTCAAAAGGATACTAGGGATCAATTAATAAGGTAAGGTAAGGTAAGCTTGAAAGGCTTAAATGATCCAAAGAATGCCTAGATAACCTTCTTGATTGAGTATAGCATATTCATTTCAAGAGAACATCAAACAAATTCTAAGACTTATGTGAGTTCTAGAGAGTCACATACTTCCCATTGATCTTTTCTAAGCACACATAACTCAAAAAGCAAGGTGATAAGTGCTCAAAATATGGATTGCACAATCAAGATTAAGACAAACTCATATATCACTCTCAAGTTAAACAAGATTTATATCGCAACAACTCATAACCATTAAAAGGACATCAATCTTGTAAATTAAGGTTCGAAAGTCATCATCTCTTATAAAGTTTGCTTAAAAAATATTTCAAAATTTCAAATAAGCCCAAAAATTTTCAAGACTAGCAAAAATTTTAGCACAAAAAAATTTCGATCCCCTACCCCCAACTTAAAATGAAGCATTGTCCTCAATGCGTAAAAATAAAGAATTAAACACGAGCAATGAGGATAACAAATTGTAGTAAAGTACGGTTCGAAATATTCCCCTGGATATGTGAAGATGCCAATAGTCCATGTTGAATTAGGCCCAACAGGGTGAAGAATGGCTCAGGTCTATTATTAGAGGCTGCTCGAAGAAAATTTCTTGGCCACACGGTCGCGCAGCCGTTCATCCCTAACCCCTCTTCTGTCTCTGTGGAGCATGGTGGGGCAGCAGAATATGCATTATGCCTCATGCCAGTGCGCACTGCTATCCTTGCAAAACAAAAAATTAGTCGCCACAAAAATTCTTTCTTCTTTTTTTTTCTTTTAAAAAACAACACAAAAACCAAATAAACACAAGAAATAGAAGATTAAAAACTTGGGTTGCCTCCCAAGAAGTGCTTGCTTTATAGTTTGTAGCCGAACTCTTCCCATGCTTCTAAGTAGGTGGAACCAAGGTGATGAAAGATGCTTGGGTATCGAAACCTCGTCCATATTAATGCTTGAGCCTATGATCATTCACCTTGAAAGTCTCCTCCTTCTCATTGGTAATCTCGATGGCTCCAAAAAAGGAATACTTTGGTGATGGTGTAAGGTCTAGTCCATCTAGATTTCAACTTACCTGGAAACAAATGAAGACGAGAGTTATATAATAAAACTTTTTCACCCACATGAAACTCCTTCCTTAAGATGTGTTGATCATGCCATCTCTTTGTTTTCTCGTTGTAAATTCTTGCACTTTCATTTGCATCATTGCGTATCTCTTCCAACTCATCCAACTGAAGTAATCTTTTCTCACCTATTGCTTACATATCAAAGAGGAGTTTCTACAAAGCCCAATATGCTTTATGTTCCAACTCAACAAGTAGATGACATGCTTTGCCATACAAAAGTCGAAAATGTGACATACCAATTGGAGTTTTGAAAGCAGTTCCATAGGCTCATAAAGCATTATCAAATTTTCTTGCCCAATCATTCCTATTAGCGTTCACAGTCTTTTCCAAGATTCTCTTTATCTCCCTATTAGACATCTCAGTTTGACCACTAGTTTGGGGATGATAAGCAGTAGCCACCTTATGAGTGACTCCATATTTATGCAAAAGTGACTCAAATTGTTATTCATGAAGTGTGTGCCTTGGTCACTTATAATAACCTTAGGTGTACCAAACCGGGTAAAGATGTGCTTCTTCAAGAAATTACAAACAACCCTAGCATCATTAGACTGCAAAGCCACGGCCTCTATCCATTTAGACACATACTCACAAGCAACCAATAAGTAAGTGTTACCAAAAGAAGGTGGAAACGGACCCATGAAGTCAATGCCCCAAACATCAAACAATTCACACACCATTATATTGTTTAAGGGCATCTCATGCCTTTTAGATATGTTCCTAGTCCTTTGACACCTATCACAATGAGAAACATAGGCATATGCATCTTTAAAAAGAGTAGGCCGATAAAATCCACATTGTAAAACCTTAGCAGCAGTCTTGGTGGCACCATAGTGACCACCCGCCTCTCCATCATGACAATGAAAAAGAATGTTATGAATTTCTTCATTAGCAACACAACGTCTAATAACTTGGTCAGCACATACCTTAATCAAATAAGGATTCTCCCAAAAGTAGTGTTTAACATCGTAGAGAAACTTCTTCCTTTGTTGATAATTCAAGTCTGGGGGAGAATATCACTTACCAAATAGTTCACAATATCTACATACCATGAAGTTTCGATTTTCAAGGAAAAGAGTGCTTGATCAGGAAAATCATCCAAGATCAGTACCTCAGGGCATTCAACAACCTAGATAAGTGATCAGCCACAAGGTTCTCGGTCCCTTTTTTACCCTTGATCTCTAAATCAAACTCTTGAAGCAACAAGATCCAACGAGTCAACCTTGGTTTCACATCCTTCTTTGCCAACAAGTACTTTAAAGCTACATGATCAGTATAGACAATCACTTTAGAGCCAATTAAATAAGAACGAAATTTATGAAAAGCAAAAACAATTGCTAAAAGCTCCTTTTTAGTGGTGGTATTGTGACATTCTGAAATTCGATCCATTTTCGGAATTTACGAAATGAATATATATATCGTTGATGCACTTTTAGTTATATCTCACTCGGAATTAATCACTCTTGAGAAGACTAGCCATTAGGGAATGGCTAATTAGGAATCAAGTATGTGGACCTAAGAACTTGGTCGTGGATCGACACTTCGACTATAAAGATTGACAAGATATTTTTGGCTATTATAGACCGATCTGAGGATGGCTATGGTACGATCCGCAAATGTTATACAATTGGATCGTGGGTGATTCTGCTTGACCATTATATGAGTTTCGAACGATCCTAAATCTAATTCAAATGATCGCGTCAATTGGAACTAGTGATTGACCCTCGTAATTACATGACAATCAAAGTCACCATGGCCTGAGTAAACTTAGATGTGGCTCGATATCAAATCTGCTACGGGTCGATACATGTAACTCCTAAATTTTGCCCGTTAGTTTGAGATACACTGAAGTCACGATTAGTTAGTTATAGCCATGAATTAAAATTCGGAATGGGATGTCGAACTTCAAGATTTCACAAAAATTTATTGGATGTCGTCTCATCAAGCGTGGCTAGCTATTAGATTGCTCAAAATTATCGAAACAGTGTGATTTGGACTGGGTATGGGAAAAGATCATTTTACCCCCTAAGTTATTTGAATTCATTTGAAAGGTTGAAGGACAAATTGGACATTTGTATTTTCCCTCCTTGGCCGAAACTTGTGGACCATTGTGCCCCTCCTCTTATTGCATATTTATTTTGTTTGCCATTTGGTATTTTTGGAAAATTAGTGAGAGAAAAATTGGGAGCCATTGAATCTTGGCTTGGGGAAGGGGGATGAATTTTGGACCATTGGATGTGAGTAGGGTTGGTAATGGGGTTTGTGTGTGAGTGGGGTTAGTAGAAGATCATGTCTCTCTCTCTCTTCCTCACTCTCTCCTCCCTTGTTCTCTCTCATTCGGCCAAACCCCTCTCCCCTCTCCACCTTGCCCAATCGGCCGGCCATTCTAGCCACCGTCCAGCCGCCATGACGCCGCCGAAGACTTGCCGGAGCAACCGCCATCGTTGCTACTGCTTACTACCACCACACTCCCTCTTTCTCCCTCTTTCCTTTCCGCTTTTCGTCACCACTAGCCCCAATTAAGTCTAACACCACCCCTCACCGTGACCACTAACCTGTGTTTGTCCCAACCATGGATAGCTGTGACCAGCGTCACCGCTGATCCTCCCGTCCGACCGCCAAAACAGCAGCTACTTGGCTTGGCTTTGCTTGGCTGGTTTTGCTTGTCTTGACTTAGGACTCCTAGTAAGCACTCCCTAAACCTTGATTAGGACAATAGGTTATTAATGGCATGTTTAAGGGCTGATTAGAGATGGTTTAGTGTGGCATCCCAGGCACACCCCCTTTCAAGATTTATCCTTTAATCCTCATTAGTCATTAGATTTTTCGCAAGCAGAAGATACTTCTTTTTAAAGAGGTCAGCATTTATAACATGAATACGGCATAGTGGCATAAAATTGTATAATTGTTAGGACACGTGGATTAAGAAATTATCAACCATAACATATAATACTGCGGGTGATACAAGGTGAGTTCAAGAAATGTGAGAAACAACACATCTATTCCAACCCTACTAATCTACCTTGACCACCAACTTTAACCAAAAACTGCAGCTATCACCCATGCTTTTACGACTCCATCCCAAAAACAAACAGTCGTGTCTTCTCCAAAAAAAAAACGGCTCCCTACTCCTCCTTCCGGGGCTATCTTCGAAGGATTGCGCCGCTCGCATCACCATCATTCCCATCTGACCCATGGTATGGAAGGGGCCCTACCAACCATCCCCCATTGAGGGCATAGACCCCGACGAAGCCCAAAAGAATAAGTCCCCCTGGGGACCCAATATCCACGGTCAGAATAGAAATGCATTTTATGAAAACAATTCCAGGGAATTCCGAGACCACGAATGTAAATAGACGGCTCTCAAAATCAACCGGCACCCCATAGCTTATTGAGGTGGAGGCAGGGAGGATCGACATAACTACTAATCTGAAAAAAAAAATGTCATTAACAAACAGTGAGCGAAAACTTAGTCAAGTAAACTCTATCACGTCATATTAAATGGATAATGACAGGCATTTCAATCGAGTCAAATAGGTAGATAGATGAACCAATTCTCAACCAACCATAGCATATAAGACTCCCTTTTTAGTTGGGCATAAACCACCAGACAAGATTTCCAATCGACTAATAGCCATTCAACGAATTCTCAATGCATGCGTTGATGTGATCACAAGCCATTTTAATTCGCATTGATTTAGTAACTTAAGCTACAACATCCTCCGGGGAACCCTGTTACCCCCCGGGCATCTCACACCCATCACGGCATCACGAGAACATCTGGGAAATCATATTACACCCCCAGGCAATCGAGGGAACCCAGTTACCCCCTCAGGCATCTCGCACCTACCACGGCATCACGAGGACATCTGGGGAACTGTGTTACACTCCCATGCATCCGAGGGAACCCAGTTACCCCCTTAGGCATCCCAACTCCGGGGCATCGTCGTCATGGGGTCTGATGGAACAACCACACTTACAATTCCACACCCTTCGGCATATAAAGTACAGAAATTTAGAAATGTAATTTACAAAATCTAACACAAAGGAAACATCTCATCAGAAGGTCCATGGCGTGTACATTACAATTCCCAAAGACACCCAATCAAAATTATGATGTCTCAAACAAGAATCAATGAAACCTGGAATTTTGGCAATACTGGACAGTTTTGTAGACCCTGGGAAATAAATCTCAAAGACATGGCAAATGAGTTCCAAAAATTCCGAAATTTTAATATGATATTAACAAGACCTTAACATATATTTTTCGTGAAGAACACAATCCTAAAATCCTCCTAGAAAGGGAACTTTTGAGGGCACGAAAATAGACTACTATGGGTTCGCTGAAACAGTAAAACTGAACCCAAAAGTGTTCTCATTTCATAGACCAACAATCTTCAAAAACTTCAAAATTTTTACATGTTATAAACAAGAGAATTATGAACAAATTTTGTGAAGAAACCGTGGCCAAATTCGAAGTGGATATTTTTATAAAAAATCAAGAATGTCCAAAGGTCGCTGTCTCCACCAAAAGCGCAGTTCTGATCCGATAAAAGATTGGTCCTTCATAATATCCATTTGTACTCAAAAAATCTGAAATTTAAGTATGTTGTAAATCAAGATCTTCTGAACAACTTTGAAGAAGAAATTTAGCAAGATTCGGGCCACAAAATTTTTTATAAAAATAGGAAACAAGGGACGTCTAGGAAGGTCCAATTTGGAATCCGTGACACAATTTCCATAACGTTTTTCCAACTTCAGATCTGCCACTTTCCAGCCAAGAAAACATCAAACCAAGAATTCAAAACAACATGCAACATCATTTCCAGCTTAATATAGCTATCTAGATCCACAAAAAAATCGTTCTAGTGGTTGAATACACAAGAACAGCAACTTCGTCAGATATCGTCCTCTCCTTTCGCTCTTCCAGCCACCTCAACAGCTCATCCAAGACCTAAATCGGCATGCGACCATTATCGAGGTTAGTATAACATCATAGAGAGTACTTTTCTTGCCGATGAGAGTAGTGGCTGTGGCGTGGGGCTTGAGTCTGAGGCGAGGAGAATGGCACGGCGGTGAGGTGAGGGCTAGCTGCGTTGTTGGTTGCGGACGGAATAGGGAGCAGCAGTTGTTGGTCGTCGAACAAGCAAGTTCCCAGGCGGACAGAGAGAGGGAGCCAAGAGAGTGAGAGTGAGCTGGGAGAGAGGAAGAGTTGAGCGAGAGAGAGAGTGAGCTGAGTGAGGAAGTGAGCTGGACATGAGTGAGATGAGGGAAATTTTTTTTTTCTGAAGTCTTCAGTTTCCTTGCGTGCATGGGCAGGCAAGGTTGCCAAGCGGCACCTCTCTCTTGTCAAGTGCAAGGGGAAAAGAAGACAAGGAAGAAAAGACAAGGAAAGGGAGAGGAAGGGGCAGTCACAATGCGGGTTTTCATATGAAAGAAAAGGAGGGAAAAGAAAAGAAAGAAAAGAAGGAAAGAAAAAGAGAGGGGGCGGTGAGTAAGGAAAAATAACGGCGACGAGTTTGCACGAAGTCGGGTCGTGTGAATGACGCGACGTCGATTTAGTCGGCTTAATGATAACGATTATAAGATTCCAAACCTGTGATTCCAAAAATGTTAATGGCGAAGCTAACTTCCAATTTCATTTTCCTAATTTCGTCGACGAGCGCCTTAATCCATCATGGTCCTTTAATCTTTAGCCATGAAAATTTTGGATGCCACAACTCTCCCCTCAAAGAATTTCGTCCTCGAAATTATAAGTCTCGTTCGATCATTCAAACAACTGGGGATTTTGTCATCTCATATTTTCTTCACTTTCCCATGTCACTTCCTCTTGGTCATGATACCGCCATAACACCTTAACAAGAGGAATAGTTTTATTTTTGAGAACTCGCTCTCTACGATCCAAAATCTGTACCGATTCCTCAACATATCTTACTTTGTTGTCAACCTGAATAGCTTTAAAATCCAAAACATGCGAGGGATCGGGCTCATATTTCCTTCGCATAGAAACATGAAATACATCGTGCACGCTGGATAGTCTTGGTGGTAGTGCCAATCGGTATGCCAATTCTCCAATTCTTTCAAGTATTTCAAAAGGTTCGACAAACCTCAGGCTTAACTTTCCTTTCTTTCCAAATCTCGATACTCCTCTCATTTGGTGACACCTTTAGGAATACATGATCACCCACCTCGAATTCTAATGGTGCATAACGTCTGTTGGCATAACTTTTCATCGGCTGGGGGGATCCCCGAGCCTATTGCATATCACCCTTACTGCATCAGTCGTGACTTGTACCAACTCTGGTCCAATCAATTTCCGTTCTCCTACTTCGTCTCAACAGATAGATGTTCTACAAGGCCTTCCATATAAAGCCTCAAATGGGATCATACCAATACTTTTTTGAAAACTATTGTTGTAAGCAAACTCCACTAGATGTAACTTTTCATCCCAATTACCCTTGAAATCAATCATACATGCTTGCAACTTATCCTCTAACACTTGAATCACTCGTTTTGACTGACTATCCGTTTGCGGGTGGAATGCGGTACTGTACAGAAGTTTTGTGCCTAAAGCCACTTGAAGACTCTTCCAGAAGTTCGAAGTGAATCTGGGGTCTCGATTTGACGTGATGGTCACAGGTGTAACATCCCAAATTTCGACTCAATTTTGGAATCAATAAAACGAGTATTATTTCTCATTTCTCTTTAGTGAGTCTCGCCCAGAGATGATCACTCTCGAGATACTGACCAAATGGGAATGGCTATTTAGGAAACACGCTACGTGGACTAGGGACCCGATCGCTAGCTTGGAACAGATTTCGAGAAACGATGAGGAAATATTTTGGGCCAATGTGGGCCGATCTTAGGAAGATGATAGATGTGATTTGGCCAAGGCCAACGACGTATGATCGGATAGCAGGTGATTCTGCGAGACCGAAAGTATGCATGGCCAACCGATCCTGAACTTGAACCGAACAATCGAGACCTTAGGAACTAGCAATAATTCCTCTTGTTCTCCCGATGATCGAGGCCGTGACGACTCGGATAATCTAAGTCGATATGCGTAACCCCTAAACAGCCGCTCGTTAGTGAGAGACACTGAAAGTTAAAATCGAGCAAGTTTTAATTGCATAATTAGGCCCAGACTTTGATGTCGATTTTCGAGGGCTTAAGAGGCTATTTTCACAGGACCGACGACATATTATGTTGGCGAGTCATATTTTGGGTTGGTATGGTCGAAAAATGAAATTTCAACCAGAGACTGAAAAATGATCGTTTTGCCCTTGGACCTATTTTGATTAATTCCGAATTTTGGGGATTAATTAGGGAACTTATTTTATTATTGGGATCAACTCAATTATTGGACAATTGACCAAAGTACCCTTACATTAATGGATAAGATCAAATGTGGACTTTTGGATCAAGGGCATTTTGGCTATTTTCTTGGATTGACAACACTTGTCCACTTTAAGCCCCTTATATTTGATTGGTTTGACTCTCTTTCCTCACTTTTCCCTCCTCTCTCTCCCGGCCACCTCCATTTCCCTCACGATCTCTCTTTCTCCCTCTCTCGGCCAAGCACTACTTTGGAGCAAGCCGCCATTCTTGGAACCAGCTCGCCGGCTTGTTGTCATTGGTGCCCAGCTCCACTTGACTTTGTCTCACCGCCACCACCATCTCCATCCTTCCCTCTCTCTCTCCTGTTCTTTTCTTATCCTTTTCGGCCGCTTGGAGCCGAGGACCGTGACCTGCCCGCCAGCCGTCTGCGCCCGTCCGCCGTCGCCGTCGTTCCCGCCCGTCCGCCCGTCGTTCGCCGTCCGTGGTCCGCCCGTTCCATGTCGTGAGCTACTAGCTGACCGACCCTCTCTCTCTCTCTCTCGATCATCACCATCACCATCATTGCCACCTTCAGCTGCCGTCCATCCTGCCGCCTCCCGCCGCCATGAGTTGTGCCGCCATCCGCCGTTGGAACGTCGCCGTCGATTTCGCCGTTCATCGGCAATTGGCCGCCCATTCTCGTCATCCTAGTTTAGATTTAAGTGAGTATAACTTTCTAAACCCGGTCTAGGACAGTGTACATTTTTAGACGGGCTCGATTTAGAGTATACTGGTACGATTTGAGCAGAATTGATACTGATAATTCGAGGTTAAGATTGTGATTTATTTGGTGGATTAT
Organism: Syzygium grande; assembly: GCA_024733475.1. Classification (NCBI taxonomy): domain Eukaryota; kingdom Viridiplantae; phylum Streptophyta; class Magnoliopsida; order Myrtales; family Myrtaceae; genus Syzygium; species Syzygium grande. The sequence continues at coordinate 14,880,205 of JAMXDD010000004.1, read as the reverse complement.
TATGGTGAACTAATGGTGGATTAGAGGCCGATGCTGGAGTGAATAGTGGCTATCCCCATTAAAAGATGTTCAGATTAGTGTTGATAATTTGTGGATTTATTGGCTGAATTGTCGAGATTGTCTGGAGTGACTGATTGTTGATTGAATTGAGATAAACTGTAATTGGCATGTTGCGTGTTCGTGTGGCCAAATTGTGCAGAGTATGATTGGCCATTTGATGGCTTGAATTGAATACTGAATGCTGAATTGTGTGTTAGACTGTATGGTATTAATTGGCCAAGTTAGCACGTCATTTATGAATTGAGCACTGTGTGATGATAGTGATTTGACTGAGTGTTTGTGTTATGTTGAAGCTCATGTTGCATTGTACGATATTGCATAGCCAGGCATTGTGTATACCGAGAATAGGGCATGAGATGAGAATTGTGCGAGAATGCGTGCTTGACATGAGCATATGATCACCCAATCGCCCTGATGCGTGTTACGTGGGGTTCAGATAATAACTTGATGTGTGTATGTGTGATCACAATTCGCCCTGATGCGTGTTACGCGGGGTGTGCCATCCTCATGCATTTTGAAGTAGGACGATGCCCGGTATGTCCGGAAGACGACCAACCTAATGCGTTTTACGCATGCTCTGGTTCGTAAGAAGATCGGTGTTGCGCTTCATGCACTTTGTAGCAGGCTCAAGACATTGGACCTGGGGTATTTATACGCTGGCCACGGAGTGTTGTGATTTTGTGGACCTGTTGCATTGGCACAGGTTAGACCTGATGCGTTTTACGCGGGTCGAGCTCTAAATTGATAATTGAGCATTGAACCAGTCTATCTTTTGAAATTGATGGAAATCATGGCATGATGTCATAAATTGCATACATAAGAATGCATGAGTTAGTGTGCGAGTATGCGAAACTCGGTGAAAGGTATGTGATACGAACACTGATGAGCGTGATCATAGATGTGACGTACGTATGAATAGAGTATTTGTGTGTGGGACTTGATTATGTTATTAAAGTGATTAACCCGCAGGGTCAGCCAAGTAAGTGATCTGGGCCCGAGGGCCTAGGTCGGAAGTTAATTGTGAATTGCATTGATGTGATTATCGTGTGTGGCCTGTCAGGAGAATGCATGCTAGCCTAGCCTAGGTTTAGGGGTTGTACTCGCTGAGATTCGTCTCACGGTTGTAATAACCCACCTTTTTAGATCCCCAGCCCTGAGCATGGTAAGGCCGCCGCCTCTTTTTGGGATCCCTATGCAAATCCATTTGACTACGAGAGTATACCCCTTAGGGAATAGGGAATCTTATGTAAGATACCATTCTATAGTGTTTGTGAATGTGGGCGAGTATTTTTATCAGACTCAAGAGTACATGGCTTGGTGCCTAAAAGATGCAGATGGAAACATTGGGCGACCCCTCAAAATATTTGACGCTCCGATAGATATAGGTAGGGTGATGATACCTCAAATGGCCGATAGCGAGGTTGTGGATCCCCCAACCGCAGACAAGCCTATGGCTATGAACCAGGAGCCAGGAGTATAGTACGTTGACCCCGAGCCGATGGATAAGGAGGCAGAGCCAAAGCCGGTGCCTATGGACCAAGACCCGGGCAAAGATGGGGAGGTCGCTGAGTTGGGTTCGGATGTAGAGATAGGATCGGATGAAGAGTTAGGACTGTACCTAGACTTGGAGTTGGAGATGGACTTGGAGGATGAATGGGCAGCTGCATAGGCCACAGAATCAGAGGAGTCTGAGCCGAATGAGAGATCTTTAGAGGAGCTTACGGAGTCTTCGGACCCGGACTGGGAGCCTTAGGAGAGGCCAGAGTTTTAACAGTGGAGACTATTCCTTTTTACTATGGTCTTCCTTGTAAGTTTAGTAAACTCACCCTAGCTACTTATCCCTTTTTGCTTAGTAGTGGCTGTTTGCAGGTTTTGGGTTGGTTGTATATGTTGATACGTATATGTAAACGTTGTAAAAGAGCTTTTGATAGTAATATAAGGCGTACATATTTTCAGCTGTGATGATTGTTGTCCTGCTATCTATTGTCTGATGTATTTATTGTCAAGGTTTGTTTATTTATTGCTTTCGCTTGTGCCTTGTTCTCTGTTTGGGCATTGGGTTGGCGACGCTTCCTGGGATGTCACAAACATATCGACCAAGGTAGGGATGTTGCGTGTCGTAGGGTTCGGGACATGAAATCTCCGTTTGAATTGGTATCAGAGCAAGGTCAGCTCGGTCCAATTTGATCGAAGCCTGGAGTAATAAGAAGCAATGAGACCATAGGTAGCTAGTAGGGTGACCTCGTATGCTACATGTACCTCCTGACAGTTGTGTTTGATTGAGTGTTTATTGGTATGACCCGTAAAGTGCAGGTGTGTAGGACCTAATGTGAGTATGCGAATCCCTTGGGTGATGTGTTGGATAGTCTTTGTTAGGCCGCATGCTGGTTGTTTGATTGTTGTTTTGATACCTGCCTAGGACTTAGACTGGAATAGATTGGTTTAAGTCTTTAATTCTTTAGTGGAATTATAGCAGGTAGTTGAATAGTAGGGTAGCAAAGATGAGTAGAAGAAGGGGCAAAGAGCCCTAGGGTCAACCTAGTTTGGGATGCCAAGAGGCCAGAGACCCCAAGTTTGACGAAGTAATGGAGACCCTCCGTGAGATAGGCATATCATGGGATTGCAAGCTCAAGAAAGGGCCACAGTTTATGCACAAGCTACTGAGTGTGCACCGATTGTTGGTAATGGAGGAAATCAAGCCCAGTAAGGGTAGGCTCAACCAGCAAGGGTTAGACAAATGCTCCAATTGGTAGAACAATTTATAAAGTTAAAGCCGCCTAAATTTCATGGTCGTGTGACCCCGAGATTGCACCAAGGTGGGTGGAAGAATTGGAGAAAACATTCAAGGTTTTAGGGTGCACCGATGAAGAGAAGGTAACATTGATAGTTTATCAACTATAGGATAGTGCCAATGATTGATGGAATGCCACAGAAGGTAGAGTATTTCTAGAAGGAATGGTCCCGACTTGGGCGATGTTTGTTGAGAATTTTTATGAGAAGTATTTCTTGGAGAACGCCCAAGAAAAGAAGTTGATGGAGTTCATGCGATTGCGTCAAGGTCAGATAACCGTTGACCAGTATGAAGCAGAGTTCGCGAGATTGGCAAAGTTTGCCCTAACAATGGTAGAAAATCCAAGAGATAGAGCTCGAAGATTCCGGAATGGATTGAAGCCGGATCTTCAGAGTTAGATATTATCATACGACATTAAGGATTATGGAGAAATGTATAGACGAGCTTAGATTATTAAGCGAGATTAGCAGGAAAGGGCAACCACTTCGGGACCGCGATTTGCCCAAAATAGGGATAATCGTCGTTATGGAAAGAAGCTAGTGACGGGCAACCGACGATTTGTTCCCCCTGTTAGATGAAATATTGGGAAGCCAAGTAATCAGCCAAGTAGGTTTGGAGCGTGCTTCAAGTGTGGGAGTATGGAGCACCAGATCAGAAATTGCCCTCAGATATGTTCCTCAGGACCACCTATGTTGTCCCAACAAAGCCCTAAGGTAGGGAATCAAGCCGGGAATCCCCCACCGGCTAATCAGGGGTGACCACCAGCTTAAGAAAGGGTCTATGTCATAGCGTGCAAAGAAGCTGAAAATGTGCCGGGCGTGATCATAGGTATGATTTCCTTATGTGATGATGCTGCTTATGCACTATTTGATCCGGGGGCAACTCACTCTTTCATTTCCGAACAGTTTATTAAGTTGGTTGGTATGGAACCACTATTGCTTGAGAATGTGCTTTGTGTGTCGACACCCATGAATGATAGTATGCTAGTCTCTTTTGGATGCCCTAATTGTAAGATAATTATTGGAGGTAAGGAAGAGAGTATCGACTTGGCAATATTGGCCATGTTCGATTTTGATGTGATCATTGGAATGGACTGGTTAGTCCAATAGAAAGCTATATTGGATTGCACTATTTGATCCGGGCGTGGTCACAGGTACGATTTCCTTATGTGATAATGCTGCTTATGCACTATTTGATCCGGGGGCAACTCACTCTTTCATTTCCGAACAGTTTATTAAGTTGGTTGGTATGGAACCACTATTACTTGAGAATGTGCTTTGTGTGTCGACACCCATGAATGATAATATGCTAGTCTCTTTTGGATGCCCTAATTGTAAGATAATTATTAGAGGTAAAGAAGAGAGTATTGACTTGGCAGTATTGGCCATGTTCGATTTTGACATGATCATTGGAATGGACTGGTTAGTCCAACAGAAAGCTATATTGGATTGCAGCAATAGGACTATCCAATTTAACCTGGATGGACGCCCTAGTTTTATGTTTCAGGGAAACAAAGGAGGAACCTCGATCCCTTGGATTTCCTCGCTTGAGGTGAATAAGTTGTTGGATGAGGGGTGTGAAGGATATTTAGTGAATGTTGTGGATTCGACAGTGGCAAAACTAAAGTTGGAGGATATACTCGCGGTATGCAATTTTCCTGAGGTTTTTCTTCAGGAATTGCGGGGTTTACCGCCGAAGCGAGAGGTGGAGTTTATGATTGAACTAGCCCTTGTGACGGAGCCGATTTCGAAGGCACCATCTCAGATGTCCCTATCAGAATTGAAGGAGCTGAAAGTGCAAATACAGGAATTGCTGGACAAGGGTTTCATTAAGCCTAATCGTCTCCATAGGGGCCCTTGGTCTTGTTGTGAGAAAGAAAGATGGAACTTTGAGGTTTTACATAGATTACCGACAGTTGAACCAAGTGACAGTGAAGAACAAGTATTCGTTGCTGAGGATTGATGATCTGTTCGATTAGTTGCAAGGAGCCTCAGTGTTTTCCAAGATAAATTTGAGGACCAGGTATCATCGGCTGTGAATTAAGAAAGAAGATATACCCAAGACTTCTTTTAGGACGAGATATGGGCATTACGAATTTACTGTTATGCCCTTTGGGTTAACGAACACCCCAGCTGCTTTCATGGATATGATGAATCGAGTGTTCAAGGAATTCCTGGACTAGTTTGTGATAGTTTTCATTGATGATATACTGGTGTACTCGAAGAGCCCTGAAGAGCATGAAGTACACTTGGCTGAAGTGCTACGGACTTTAAGGGAATATGCGTTGTACGTCAAGTTCAGCAAATGTGAGTTTTGGCTCAGTCGAGTGATATTTCTTGGACATATTATTTCTGGAGATGGGATTTCTGTGGATCCGCTCAAAATCGAAGAGGTGACAAAGTGGCCAAGACCGACATCCGTAATGGAAATTCGGAGTTTTCTTGGTTTGACTGGCTATTATAGGCGATTTGTGGAAGGATTTTCATCGATAGCCATGCCATTGATAAGGCTGCTAAAGAAGGAGACTAAGTTTATATGGGATGATAAATGTGAGAGAAGTTTCTAATAGCTGAAGCATAGGTTGACAACTGCTCCAGTTTTGACATTCTGTCTGGACCCGGAGGATTCGAGATCTACAGTGATGCTTCTTTAAGAGGATTGGGCTATGTTTTAATGGAACATGGAAAGGTAGTTACATATGCGTTGCGACAGTTAAGGCTCCATGAGATGAATTACCTAACGCATGATTTAGAATTAGTTGCGATTATCTTCGCACTCAAAATCTGGAGACATTATTTGTGTAGAAAAAAGTTCCAAATTTATACCGATCATCAAAGCCTCAAGTACCTGTTTTTACGGAAAGAGTTGAATATGAGGCAGTGCCGATGGATGGAGCTTTCAAAAGACTATGATTGTGACATCTTGTACCACCCTGGTAAGGCGAATCGAGTTGCTGATGCCTTAAGTCGCAAGTCTATTCCGGTGCACCTAATGGTCAAGGAGTAGACATTATTGGAAAGGCTTAGAGATTCAAAGTTCAAGTTTAAAGTGAGCCGGATGTCCAATCTGTTAGCTGCGTTAAGGATCGAATCGGAGATTCAAGTTAGAATCAAGGAACTACAGTCTACGGATCAAGAAATATAAAAGATTGTTGGACTAGATGCCGCTACAAGGCAACTGGAATTCCAAGTAGATGAGAACCGAATTTTGAAGTTCTGAGGGCGATTGTGTGTGCTTGATGATTTGGAGCTTAAGGAGGAAATTTTAAGTGAGGCACATTGCAGTAATTACAGTATCCACCCTGGCAGTACAAAGATGTATCAGAATTTGCGGCAACATTACTGGTGGAATGGCCTAAAGAAGGATGTGGCAAAATATGTGGCCAAGTGTTTGACGTGCCAACAAGTGAAGGCACAACACTGCAAGCTAGGTGACTTATTGAGACTGCTAGAGATCCCTAAGTAGAAGTGGGAACACATCGCGATGGATTTCGTGTCGGGATTGCCGCGGAGCCAAAGAGGACATGATTCCATATGGGTGATAGTGGATCGCTTAACTAAGTCGGCGCACTTTCTAGCAGTGAGAAAGGACTTCGAGCTGAAAAGGTACGTCGAATTATATGTGTGGCAAATTGTACACCTTCATGGAATGCCAGTAACGATCATCTCAGATCGTGATCCAAGGTTCATGGCCAACTTTTGGAAAAGTTTGCAATCGGCCTTAGGAACGAAATTACAATTCAGTAAGGCCTATTATCCGCAGACGAATGGCCAATCGGAAAGGACAATTCAAACTTTGAAAGACATGTTAAGAGCCTGTGTATTGGACTTTCAAGGCAAATGGGAAGAGCAGTTACATCTAGTGGAATTTGCCTACAACAACAGCTATCAATAGAGTATTCAAATGGTACCATTCAAGGCCTTATATGGTAGAGCGCGCAGGACGCCATTATGCTGGGACGAAGTTGGTGAGCGAAATATCACAGGCCCAGAGTTAGTTCAATAAATGGTAGAAGCAGTGGAGATTATTTGGGATACATCGAGGACGGCGCAGAGTCGCCAAAAAAGTTATGCTAACAGGAGATGAAGACCCTTGGAGTTTCAAGTGGGAGATCATGTATTTCTCAGGGTGTTGCCAATAAAAGGATTATCCTGATTCTGCAAGAAAGGAAAGCTCAGTCCAAGGTACATCGGGCCATTTGAGGTATTGGAAAAGATTAGCGATATGGCTTATCGACTTATCTTGCCTCCCAACCTATCCCAAGTGCACAATGTTTTCCACATATCAATGTTAAGAAAGTATGAACCAGATCCGACTCACGTTCTAAGTTACGAGAAGATAGACGTGGACGACAAAGTGTCATACGTGGAAAGACCAGTCAGAGGATCGAGGATAGAAAAGATCGTATACTGAGGAACAAGACGATCCCAATGGTCAAGGTCGTTTGGGAGCACCATGGGACTGAAGGTGCCACATGAGAAAGTGAAGAGGCCATGAGACATCATTACCCCTATTTATTTGAGTAAATAAGTGAGTTGCAAATTTCTAGGACGAAATTTTTGTAAGTGGAGAAAAATGGTAACATCCCGAATTTCGACTTAATTTTAGAATCAATAAAACAAGTATTATTTCTTATTTCACTTTAGTGAGTCTAGCCCAGAGCTGATCACTCCTGGGATATTGACCAAATGGAAATGGCTAATTAGGAAACACGGTACGTGGACTAGGGACCCAATCGCCAGCTTGGCACAGATTTTGAGAAACGATGAGGAAATTTTTTGGGCCAATATGGGCCGATCCTAGAAAGGTGACAGATGTGGTTTGACCAAGGCCAACGACGTATGATCGGATAGCAGGTGATTCTGCAAAACCAAAAGTACGCGTGGCCAACCGATCTTGAATTTGAATCGAACGATTGAGACCTTAGGAACTAGCAATAATTCCTCCTGCTCTCCCAATAATCGAGGCCGTGACGACTTAAATAACCTAAGTCGATACGTGTAACCCCTAAATAGCCGCTCGTTAATGAGAGACACTAAAAGTTGAAATCGAGTAAGTTTTGATCGCGTAATTGGGCCCGGACTTCGATGTCGATTTTCAAAGGCTTAAAATGCTATTTTCACAGAACCGACGTCATATTATGTTCGCCACTCATATTTTGGGTTGGTATAGTCAAAAAATGGAATTTCGGCCGGAGATAGAAAAATGACTGTTTTACCCCTGGCCCTATTTTGATTAATTTCGAATTTTGGGGCTTAATTAGGGAACTTATTTTATTATTGGGATTAGCTCAATTATTGGACAATTGATCAAAATACCCTTACATTATTGGATAAGATCAAATGTGGACTTTTGGATCAAGGGCATTTTGGGTATTTTCTTGGATTGGCGACACTTGTCCACTTTTAGCCCCCCTATATTTGACTGGTTTGACTTTCTCTCTCTCATCACTTTTCCCTACTCTCTCTCCCGGCCACCTCCCTCTCCCTCACGATCTCTCTTTCTCCCTCTCTCGGCCAAGCACCGCTGGAGCAAGCCGCCGTTGCCGAAGTCGCTCGCCGTCGCCGTTCGCCGGTGCCGCTGCTCCGCCTGACTTTGTCTCGCCACCACCACCATCTCCTTCCTTCCCTCTCTCTCTCCTGTTCTTTTCTTATTCTTTTCGGCCGCTTGGAACCGAGGACCGTCGGAGCGCCACCGCCGTGCCGCCGGAGCGCCGTCGCCGTGTCGTCGGAGCCGATCGGCCGTCGTTCGCCATTCCATATTGTGAGCCACCAGCCAATCAACCCTCTCTCTCTCTCTCAATCATCACCATCACCATCATCGCCACCTTTAGTCGCCGTCCGTACCGCCGCCTCCCACTGCCGTGAGCCGTGCCGCCGTCTGCTGTTGGAACGCCGCCACCGATTTCGTCGTTCATCGGCAATTGGCCGCCTGTTCTCGTTGACCTGGTTTAGATTTAAGCGAGTATAACTTTCTAAACCCGGTCTAAGACAGTGTACATTTTTAAAAGGACTCGATTTAGAGTGTACTGGTACGATTTGAGGAGAATTGATACTGATAGTTTGAGGTTGAGATCGCGATTTATTTGGTGGATTATTGTGGTGAACTAATGGTGGATTAGAGGCCGATGCTAGGGTGAATAGTGGCTGTCCCCATTAAAAGATGTTCAGATTAGTGTCGATAATTTGGGGATTTATTGGCTGAATTGTCGGGATTGTTTGGAGTGACTGATTGTTGATTGAATTGAGATAAATTGTAATTACCATGTTGCATTTTCATGTGGTCAAATTGTGCGGAGTGTGATTGGCCATTTAATGGCTTGAATTGAATACCGAATGGTGAATTGTGTATTGGGCTGCACGGTATTAATTGGCCAAGTAAGCACGTCATTTATGAATTGAGCACTGTGTGATGATAGTGATTTGACTGAGTGTCTGTGTTATGTTGATGCTCATGTTGCATTATACGATATTGCATAGCCATATATTGTGTATGCCGAGAATGGGGCATGAGATGAGAATTGTGCGAGAATGCGTGCCTGACATGAGCATGTGATCACCCAATCGCCCTGATGCGTATTACGCGGGATTTAGATAATAACTGGCTGTGTGTATGTGTGATCACAATTCGCTCTGATACGTGTTACGCGGGGTGTGCCATCCTCATGCACTTTGAAGTAGGACAATGCCCGGTACATCCAGAAGACGACCAACCTGATGCGTTTTACGTGGGCTCTAGTTCGTAAGGAGATCAGTATTACATCTCATGCACTTTATAGCAGGCTAAAGAGACTGAGCCTAGGGCGTTTATACGCTGGCCACGGAGTATTGTGATTATGTGAACCTGTTGCATTGGCACGGGTCAGACGTGATACGTTTTACGCCGGTCGAGCTCTAAATTGATAATTGAGCATTGAACCAAAGGTGTTGCTTGAAATTGATGGAAATCATGGCATGATGTCATAAATTGCATACATAAGAATGCATGAGCCAGTGTGCGAGTATACGAAACTCGGTGAAAGGTATGTGATACGAACACTGATGAGCGTGAGCATACGTGTGACGTACGTATGAATAGAGTATTTGTGTGTGGGACTTGATTATGTTATTAAAGTGATTAACTTGTAGGGTCAGCCAAGTAAGTGATCTGGGCCCGAGGGCCTAGGTCGGAAGTTAATTGTGAATTGCATTGATGTGATTATCGTGTGTGGCCTGTCAGGAGAATGCATGCTAGCCTAGCCTAGGTTTAGGGGTTGTACTCGTTGAGATTCGTCTCACGGTTGTAATAACCCACCTTTTTAGATCCCCAGCCTTGAGCATGGTAAGGCTGCCGCCTCTTTTTGGGATCCCTACGTAGATCCATTCGACTACGAGAGTATACCCCTCAAGGAATAGGGAAGCTTATGTAATATACCATTATATAGTGTTTGTGAATGTGAGTAAGTATTTTTATTAGACTTAAGAGTACGTGGCTTGGTACCGGAAAGACGCAGATGGAAACATTGGGCGACCCCTCAAAACATTTGACGCTCCGATAGATATAGGTGGGGGTGATGATACCTTAGATGGCCAATGGCGAGGTTGTGGATCCCCCAATCGTAGACGAGCCTGTGGCTATGAACCAGAGCTAGGGTATGATCTGGCCCGACCCCGGCTGATGGATGAAGAGGCGGAGCGGGCGAGCCTATGGACCGGGACACAGGCGAGGGGCGGGGAGGTTGCTGAGTTGGGTTCGGATGTAGAGATAGGATCAGATGAAGAGTTAGGACTGTACCTAGACCCGGAGTTGGAGATGGACTCGGAGGATGAGTGGGCAGCTGCACAGGTCACAAAGTCAGAGGAGTTCAAGCCGAGTGAGAGATCTTCAGAGGAGCTTATGGGTCTTCGGACTCAGACTGGGAGCTTTAGGAGAGGCTAGAGTTTTAACAGTGGAGACCGTTCCTTTTTTACTATGGTATTCCTTATAGGTTTAGTAGACTCACCTTAGCTACTTATCCCTTTTTGCTTAGTAGTGGCTATTTACAAGTTTTGGGTTGGTTGTATATGTTGATACGTATATGTAAACGTTGTAAAAGAGCTTTTGATAGTAATATAAGGCGTACATATTTTCAGCTGTGATGATTGTTGTATTGTCTCATGTATTTATTGTTAGGGTTTGTTTATTTATTGCTTTTGCTTGTGCCTTGTTCTCTGTTTGGGCATTGGGTTGGCGACGCTTCCTGGGATGTCACAAACATATCGACCAAGGTAGGGATGTTGCGTGCCATGACGTTCAAGACGTGACAACAGGCACACCGTGCAATCGCATGATCTGTTTGACATATAAGTCCGCATACTTTTCAAGTGTATAGTCTACTCGCACAGCCAGAAAATGAGCAGACTTAGTCAAATGATCCACAATTACCCAAACAATGTCATGACTACTCGATGTCCTTGATAAGCCTTGCACAAAATCCATTATTATATGTTCCCACTTCCACCCGAGAATCACCAACGGTTTTAACAAACCTGCAGGATTGCGATGCTCAGCCTTAACTTGTTGACATGTCAGGCATTTGTCTACGTGCTTTGCAATGTCCACCTTCTTTCCATTCCACCAATAGTGTTAACGAAGATTATGATACATCTTCGTGTTTCCGGGGTGAATACTATAATTACTTCGATGAGCTTCTGCCAAAATCTCTCTTTTTAACTCCTCGTTGTCAGGCACACATAGACGTCCTTGGAATCTTACAATGCCTTCATCCGTCACTTGAAAGTCCATTTTCTTTCCTTTCACCACCTCTTTTTGTATCTTCAAGATTTCAGGATCTGTTTGTTGTAATGCCATCACTTTCTGTATAATTTCAGGCCCGATTGTGAGTGTAGCTAATACACTGGAAAGGTTCTTCACTTCGAGCTTAAATTCCGATCGAAATCTCCTCGAGTAAATGCCACTCCTTAATCATTAAACTTGCTACTGATGAGACGGACTTTCGACTAAGAGCATCTGCTACTTTATTTGCTTTTTCCGGATGATATAAAATCTCATAATCATAATCCTTGAACAATTCCATCCATCATCTTTGTCTCATATTCAACTCCTTTTGAGAGAACAGATACTTCAAACTTTTATGATCCGTATAGATTTCGAACTTTTTCCCATAAAGATAATGTCTCCATATCTTTAGCACAAAGACAATTGCCGCAAGTTCCAAATCATGCGTTGGATAATTTAATTCATACGGCTTTTAATTGTCTTGATGCATAAGCAATGACCTTCCCATGCTGCATTAAAATACACCAAAGTCCTTTGTGAGAAGCGTCATTATAGACCACGAATCTACCCGATCTCGATGGTATCGTCAAAACTGGTGTCGTAGTTACTTTTCTCTTAAGCTCCAAGAAACTTTGTTTGCATGTCTCATCCCATTTAAACTTTGTGTCCTTCCTTGTTAATAGAGTTAACGGTCCCGCGAGGCGTGAAAATCCTTCAACAAACCTCCGATAGTAACCAGCCATTCCTAAAAACCTTCAAATCTCTATTACTGTTTTGGATCTTGGCCAATTGATTACTACTTCAACCTTAGCTAGGTCTACTGATTTACATTCGCCAATCACCACATGTCCCAGAAATACTACTCGATCCAGCGAAAACTCATATTTACTAAATTTCGCGTACAACCTATGTTCTCAAAGAGACCGAAGTACCATCCTAAGGTGTTGTTCATGCTCCTCTAGCCCTTTCGAATATATCAGGATATCATCAATGAAGACAATCACAAATCGATCCAAAAACGGTCTAAACACCCGGTTCATTAGGTCCATAAATGTTATTGGCGCATTAGTCAATCCAAAGGGCATAACTGTAAACTCGTAATGTCCATATCAAGTTCAGAAGGCCGCCTTAGGGATGTCCTCTTTCTTAATCCACAGTTGATGATATCCAGACCGTAAGTCAATCTTTGAAAATACAGATGTCCCCTGTAACTAATCGAATAAGTCATCAATTCTAGGCAATGGGTACTTGTTCTTAACCGTTGCTTGATTCAATTGCCTATAGTCGTTGCATAGGCATAATGATCCATCTTTCTTCTTCACAAACAGCACTAGCACACCCCATGGTGACGCACTTGGTCATATAAATCCCTTATCAAGCAATTCTTGTAATTGCACCTTTAATTCCTTCAATTCCGTTAGGGCCATTCTATAAGGGGCTTTTGATATAGGTCTTGTTCTTGGGATTAATTCAATAACAAATTCAACCTCTCGTTCTAGGGGTAATCCTGGCAACTCCTCAGGAAATACGTTAGGGAATTCTTGGACCACTAGAATTTCCTCAAGCTCTGCTTCCTTTTCACTTTGATCCTCAATGACCGCTATATATCCTTGACAACCATTGCTGAGCAGTCGATGTGCTTCTAGTGTCAAAATAAAGGGCATAGTGGGGTCCATCCCACTTCCAAGAAATTCAAAACTAGAGTGACCAAGAGGCTCAAACTGGATTGTTTTTCCATAACAATCAACATTGGCTCATTGGTTACTAAAGCTAATCCATTCCTATGATGACATCAAAGTCATACATAACTAATACCACCAAATCTATCATTTGATCTGTCCTACCTATAGAAATCTTACAATTTCTATATATTAATGTTAACAACACCTTATCTTTTAAAGGTGTAGAGACACTAAGAGGCACTTCCAGCAATTCAGATTTTAGTCCATACAATCACACAAAATTGGCTGATATAAACAAGTGGATAGCACCAGTATCAAATAAAGCGTATGCCTTCTTGTCGCACAAGGAGAGTGTACCTGAAATGACAGTCTTGGAAGCCTTAGCTTCCTCCTGAGTGACTGCGTAAACTCTTCCTTGGTTTGGCGGCCTCTGTAAGTTCTTTTGTTGTTGTGTCCCCCCTTGAGTTGCTTGCTGCGATGACTATCCCCCTTGAGGACAATACCTGGAAATATGCCCATACTGTCCACATCTGTAACATTGCCTTGATGATTGACATGGTGCACTCCTGTACTGCCTTCCACACATCCGACAATTATCAATTGTAATTTGTCTCTATCCTCTTGGCTGGTCATTGTAGGACCTTCCCAAAGTTTCCATTGTTACGTCTTTTATTGGGATCAAAAGGGGCTTTTCCGAACTGGACAGGTCTCTTGCCAAATCTAGCATTGTCTCGCGTAGGTTGGTGACCTGATCATCCCGGTGTCTCACTCCCTATTCTCCCCTTGATCAGTTCTTATTCGTTGAGTTAAGCCTACCTATACAGTACACCGTAGTCCTTGATGTCCAATGGCACCAATTGCTTCCTTATCTCAACCTTCAAACCATTCAAGAATCTTTTGGCCTTATCTTCTCCATTCTCCACCATTCGAGGTGCAAACCTAGAAAGTTCAGCAAATTTCGCCTCATACTGGTCCACTATAAAATTATTCTGACACAGCTCCATGAACTCTGCTCATTTCTAATCCTTTGCACAATCAGAAAAATATTTCCCATAAAACGCTTCTACAAGAGTTGCCCAGACCACAGGTATACCTATTGGGAACACCATTTCCTTGAATGCCTTCCACGAATGTTCGACATTTCCTTCTAGTTGATACTCAGTTAAAATCAACTTATCAGTATCATTGCAGTTCAGCAGGTTGAATATCTTCTCCAAACTCCTCACCCACTTTTCTGCCTCACTAGGATCTTCTAATCCCGTGAACTTAGTCAGTTTCAATTTCAGGAACTGCTCAATGAGCCCTTGCACACGGCGATCACCATTACCTACAGTCGCTTGTTTGCTGCTGGGTTTGTCGTTTAAATAGTGCCCCCACATTGGCCAAAGCCTCGAGAATTCCGTCCACTCGAGGGTCCCTTCCATCTGCAGAACCAGAGGATGATCCACCATTCCTCCTCATATTGTCTCACCAGTCTTCTGCACATTGATCACCCATTACTTCAGATGATCAATTGCCACAGTATTTAATAAGTAACATACGTTACTGACATCATATAAGTAACCTTAGTTACTTGTATCTCCCTAGCACAGAACTAACAAGCACATGCATCATGTGTTTTACAATGCATGAGAGTCCTAATCCTTCAATCATTATCACACCTTATCACTCTAGAGTAACTTAAGCTTTGTTACCATCTCGGAGGCTGTAGCATCCTAGGCACACCCCTTTCAAGATTTATTCTCTAATCCTCAATAGTCATCAGATTTTTCGCAAGCGGAAGATGCTTCTTTTTAAAGAGGTCAGCATTTATAACGTGAATGTGACATAGTAGCATAAAATTGTATAATTGTTAAGACATGTGGATTCAGAAAATATCAACCATAACATATAATACTGCGGGTGATACAAGGTGAGTTCAAGAAATGTGAGAAACAACACATCTATTCCAACCCTTCTAATCTACCTTGACCCACCAACTTTAACCAAAAACTAGCAGCTATCACCCATGTTTCACAACTCCATCCCAAAAACAAACAGCCGTGCCTTCTCCAAAAACAAAACGGCTCCCTACTCCTCCCGGGGCTATCTTCAAAGGACTCCACCGATCGCATCACCATCATTCCCATCCGACCCATGGTATGGAAGGGGCCCTATCAACCGTCCCCTGTTGAGCGCATAAACCCTGACGAAGCCCAAAAGAATAAGTCCCCCTGGGGACCCAATATCCACGGTCATAATAGAAATGCATTTTATGAAAACAATTCCAGGGATTTCCGAGACCACAAATGCAAAAAGATGGCTCTCAAAATCAACCGACACCCTATAGCTTATCGAGGTGGAGGTAGGGAGGATCGGCATAACTACTAATCTAAAAAAAAAATGTCATCAATAAACAGTGAGCGAAAACCCAGCCAAGTAAACTCTATCACGCCATACTAAATGGATAATGATAGGCATTTCAATCGAGTCAAATAGGTAGATAGATGAACCAATTCTCAACCAACCATAACATATAAGACTCCCTTTTTATTTGGGCATAAACCATCAGACAAGATTTCCAAGCGACTAACAGCCATTCACACGAATTCTCAATGCATGCGTTATGTGATCACAAGCCGTTTTAATTCGCATTGATTTAGTAACTCAAGCTACAACATCCTCCGGGAAACCCAGTTACCCCCTCGGGCATCTTGCACCCATCACGGCATCACGAGGACATCTGGGGAATTGTGTTACACCCCTAGGCAACCGAGGGAACCCAGTTATCCCCTCAGGCATCTCGCACCTACCATGGCATCGCGAGGACATCTAGGGAACTGTGTTACACCCCCAGGCATATGAGGGAACCCAGTTACCCCCTCAGGCATCCCAACTCCGGGGCATCGTCATCATGGGGATTGACGGAACAACCACACTTACAATTCCACACCCTTCGGCATATAAAGTACAGAAATTTAGAAATGTAATTTACAAAATCTAACACAAAGGAAACATCTCATCAGAAGGTCCACAGCGTGTACATTACATTTCTCGAAGACACCCAATCAAAATTATGATGTCTCAAATAAGAATCAATGAAACCTGGAATTTTGGCAATACTAGACAGTTTTGTAGACCCTGGGAAATAAATCTCAAAGACATGGCAAATGAGTTCCAAAAATTCCGAAATTTTAATATGATATTAACAAGACCTTAATATATATTTTTTATGAAGAACACAATCCCAAAATCCTCCTGGAAATGGAACATTTGAGGGCACGAAAACCGACTACTACGGGTTCGCTGAAATAGTAAATCTGAACCCAAAAGTGTTCGTATTTCACAGACTAAACAATCTTCAAACACTTCGAAATTTTTATATGTTATAAACAAGAGAATTATGAACAAATTTTGTGAAGAAATCGTGGCCAAATTCGAAGTGGATATTTTTATAAAAAATTGAGAAAGTCCAGAGGTCACTGTCTCCACTGAAAATGAAGTTCTGATCTGATAAAAGATTGGTCCTTCGTAATATCCATTTGTACTCAGAAAAATCTGAAATTTAAGTATGTTGTAAGTCAAGATCTTTTAAACAACTTTGAAGAAGAATGTTTAGCAAGATTCGGGCCACAAAATTTTTTTATAGAAATAGGAAACAAGGGACGTCCAGGAAGGTCCAATATGGAATCCGTGACACAATTTCCAGAACGTTTTTCCAACTTCAGATCTGCCACTTCCCAGCCAAGAAAACATCAAACCAAGAATTCAAAACAACATGCAACATCATTTCCAACTTAATCTAGCTATCTAGATCCACAAAAAAATCGTTCTAGGGGTTGAATACACAAGAACGGCAACTTCGTCACATATCGCCCTCTCCTTTCGCTCTTCTAGCCACCTCAACGGCTCATCCAAGACCCAAACCGACATGCAACCATTATCGAGGTTAGTATAACATCATAAAGAGTACTTGCCTTGCCGATGAGAGTAGTGGCTACGGCGTGGGGCTTGAGTCCGAGGCGGGGAGAATGACACGGCGGTGAGGTGAGGGCTGGTTGCGTTGATGGTTGCGGACAGAATAGGGAGCAGCAGTTGCTGGTCGTCGAACAAGCGAGCTCCTAGGTGGACAGAGAGAGGGAGCCAAGAGAGTGAGAGTGAGCTGGGTGAGAGGGAGAGTTGAGCGAGAGAGAGAGAGTGAGTTGAGCGAGGAAGTGAGCTGGACATGAGTGAGATGAGGGAAAATTTTTTTCTGAAGTCTGTTTCCTTTCGTGCATGGGCATGCAAGGGTGCCAAGTGGCACCTCTCGCTTGTCAAGTGCACAGGGGGGAAAGGAAGACAAGGAAGAAAAGACAAGGAAAGGGAGAGGAAGGGGTAGCTATTGGCGTGGGTTCTCGGCGAGAAAGAAAAGAGGGAAAAGAAAAGAAAGAAAAGAAGGAAAGAAAAAGAGAGAAGGCGGTGAGTAAGGAAAAATAACGGCAACGAGTTTGAATGGAGTCGGGTCGTGTGAACGACGCGACGTCGATTTAGTCGGCTCAATGATAACGATTATAAGATTCCAAACCTGTGATTCCAAAAACGTTAATGGCGAAGCTAACTTCCAATTTCATTTTCCTAATTTCGTTGATGAGCACCCTAATCCATCATGGTCCTTTAATCTTTGGCCACGAAAATTCGGGATGCCACATTTAGTGGCTGGTGGAGCTTAATTGATGATTGGCTGTGGTTGAGTTGTTTCTCAGATTTGGTTGCCGTTGTACCTTGTATTTTGTTATTTTTGTGGAGATCAGTGTGGGCCAAATCTGAGGTAGTGTTCTCATGAAAGTTATCCCTAACATCTTGAAGTATATCATAAATTAAATATGGAATTTTTGGAGACCGTTTGGGAGCATTCAAAAGTCCATTTTCGAACCATCTCAAACCTGTTGTATTTACTGGTTACCCTACCGACTTATCTTTTTGAATTTTTATAAATTTTTCCAAGCCTATTTTCAAAAAACTTCCTTCATGAAAATTGTTAAGAACACTTGTTTATATGATATATAAAAATTTCAAAGTTTTATAAAGATATTTAGGTGCTGATTGAGGCGAATTTTGAAGGCTGGACAGTCTGTCCTAGTGGGCTAATCTCGGTTTGACTTTGAGTGACAAAAATAGCTGTTTGCAATCAGAATCGGGTTTGGTGTTCTTTATGAAATTTTTTTATCAAGATGTTTCTAATGACATATCTAAAATTCATAATTTTTGGAGTTGAATTACTAATTATCTCGAAAAAATTTCGGTTACTGCACAATTGCCCGTTTTAGCCCGATTCTATGCAATTCGATTTTCTCTCTCCCAGGAACTATTCAGTGTTGTTGTTGCATGTGAGGGGTGTGGCTGGTTGTTAGTTGAATGCGGATTGAGTGGCAATTGGTTAATCGAAAAGATGAGAATTGGTTGAGTGCTCAAATGCTTGTGTGATCATATAATGCCTTAAGGCGTATTACGCAGGATTGTAATTCGTCTTGATGCGTTTTATGCAAGACGATGCTCGATTGATCAGATGCTCGGCGGGGGCTCGGATGCCAATCGCAATGGAGGTTGAATTGATGGTCCTCATGGAATGCCGTATTGATGTGTGTGACGTGGGACGTTGCCCGATTACGCTGGAAGCCTAATAACATTATGCGTTTTACGCGAGTTCGAGGAGCCCAAGGAGCCATTAATAATCTAGACTTAGTGAGAGTGATATGCATTATGGTATGACATGTTGAGAATATTATTGGGCATGTCTAGATTATTAAGTGTGCTATGCATGTTCTTGCCTCGATTCGGGTTGTGATGTTCATTGAATGGTTGCCATGTTGTGGCAATTTACTAATGTGCAGGGCTTGTGTATGTGCCAAGGTGAGGTAAGGACATCTGTGATTGATGTGGCACATTATTTGATGGAATTGCATGCTCAGAACTGTCTTGCGGTACGCGTTAGCCTAGTCAAGGCTTAAGTAGTTACTTATTAAGATTTATTCTCATTGTTGTATTCCCCAAACCTTTCCAACCCTCGACCATGAACCTCAATGGTCCTCTGCAACGTTTTAAGGTCCCAATGGATATAGACCATATGTTGATGGAGTACCTGGTGGGAGATAATAGGGTGTATGTTAGGCATGCTAGTACAATTTGGGTAGATGAGGGCGAGGCTGCTTGGAAAGCCCACACCTTTTTGGCTTGGTTTTACCGGAACGGAGATGCATTGTTTGGTCAACTACGCGGTTTTGATGGTCCCCTTGACGACGGAGTAGGAGGGTGAGACCCCATGGAGATCATGCCACCAGATGGAGTTGTCACTAGTTCGGATACTGGTCCTAACGATTCGAATCCAGAGTTGCAGTCGATGGAGTCTGACCTTGAGCTGAAGCTTGTTGAATCCGAACTCGAGCTGTCTGATGACATGGTCAATCCGGGTTTGCTAGAGTGCCTTGAGTCCGATCCGGAGACGCCGCTTAGGCATCATGGGGGTGACTATTAAGTTTAGTGCTCCTGTCCGTTATGTATTTCTTTGGATAGAGAAGTTAGACTAATCCAACCACCTAACCCTTTTTGATGTGTGTGGTTTGTAGTGAATGCCTGTAGTGAGACTTGTATGTTGTGCAATTGTAAGTAACGCTTTGTTTATAAAAGTGTTTCGTTGATGTGTATCAATTATTTCTTTATTACCCCATTTGATTTTATGTTGTATGGAGAGTTTGAGTTGCTTCCGCGTGTGTTGCTCATTAGTTCGTTCATTTGGGTCAACGATAAGTCCCGGGATGTCGCATTTTATCGACCTAGTCAGGATGTCACATGCTTGTAGGGATTAGGACGTGATAGGCATAATTTAATTGAGCTCCATTAAGGGTTTGGCTAGCATAATGTGTGGCTTGAAAAATCTCATTGTTCTTTTGAACAAGCACGACTCCAATGGCATAATCGCTAGCTTTGCACATCAACTCGAAAGACAAACTCCAATTCGGTGGCGTCATTATAGGAGCTGAAATTAGCTACTCCTTCAAGATCTCAAATGCCCGCAAACACTCAGAGTTAAAATCAAACACAACATCTTTTTCAACTTTTTCAAGTAATTTTGTGAGGGGTCTTGCAATCTTGGAGGAGTCCCTTATGAATCGCCTATAAAACCCTGCATGTCCTAAAAATCCTCTAAGTAATTTCACAGAATTAGAGGGTGGTAATTTGGAGATAACTTTAATTTTGGTGTGGTCCACCTCAATACTCCTAGCAGAGATTTTATGGCCTGACACTATCCCTTCTTGTACCATAAAATTAGACTTCTCCCAATTTAGCACAAGATTAGTCTCTTCGCATCTTTGTAACACCAAAGCTAAATTATGCGAGCATGAATCAAAAGATGTGCCAAAAACAGAGAAATCATCCATGAAAATCTCAATGCATTTCTCTATCATGTCAGAAAAAATAGTTATCATGCATCTTTGAAAAGTAGCAGGTGCATTATAAAGACCAAAAGGCATCCTTCTATATGCAAATGTACCATAGGGACAAGTGAATATGGTCTTTTTCTTGATCATCAGGTGCAATAGTAATTTGGTTATATCATAAATATCCATCCAAAAAACAGTAATACTTACGCCTAGCAAGTTTTTCTAACATTTGATTAATGAAAGGTAAAGGAAAGTAATCCTTACAAGGGGTATCATTCAATTTTTTATAATCCATGCAAACTCGCCAACCCGTAATCGTTCTAGTTGGAATTAATTTATTATATTCATTAGTTGGAACAGTCATACCTCCCTTTTTCGGCACTACTTACACGGGACTCACCCAATCACTATCAGAAATTGGATAGATAATACCTGCATCGAATAGCTTAATCACTTCGGCTTTCACAACTTCTTGCAATTTTGGATTGAGCCTCCTTTATGGCTGGATGACCGGTTTGTATTGTTCCTTCAGCAAAATTTTGTGCATGCAAATCAAGGGGCTTACTCCCTTTTTGTTCGCAATGGTCCACCAAATCGCACTCTTGTGCTCTCTAGACACTCTAAGTAATTTCTCCTCCATCACCCCTGTCAAAGAAGGAGAAATAATAATGGGATAAGAAATACCATCAAGGAAAGCATATTTTAAATGAAAAGGTAAGGGTTTAAGCTTAAGAGTTGGTGGTTCTTCAATGGAGGATTTCGGTTTCTTTGCACTTGACTCCAACTCTTCAAATTTTGGTGCTTTCCATCTTGAGTATGGTGGACTTGGAGTTTCTATGTTGCTTGGAAAGGAAAAGCGAAGTGTTTTTTTGGCCGTAAAAAGAAAATAAAGCAAGTGGGCCCCACGGGTAATTAGAGGAAGGAAACGAAATGTAAAAAGAAGGGTTTTGTGTTTTTGGGCTCTTTTCCCTGACACGGCCGCATAGTACTCCACAAAAGACGAACACGAAGAAAGAGGAAGACACAATAATGCTCTCTTTGATCACGGACAGTGGAGTTTTAAACACGGCCATTTGTGTTGTGAGTTTTACATCGAATTGAGTTATTTAGTTATAAAACTTGAGATTTTGGTGTAATTTAGGTATGAAAATGCTTAGAATGTATGAACGATTGTAACTCTGATTTTTAGATTATAGTGTTTATTACCTACTTTTCTCATGAATGTAAGTACTAACACTCGGATCGAATTACGTAAATCGCTGTGTCTTTTATTGTTCTTTGTTATTTCTCTAGTGATTTCGCATTAACTTGATTGCAATGTCATTTATGCGTTAATATTTTCAACACTTCGGTGGCTAATTCCATCAAAATCAAGAGCAGGAATAATAATGCTCGATTAAATCATTGAACACCTTCTAGTTCCCAAAGACTTCGGCTACTACTATGTCAATGGCTGCAATTGGGCAATTCTAACAATAACGAGTGGAAAATAATATTAACATCTCCATCTGATCACATGCCTTCTTGGACATCGAATAAGTGGAATTCTTCCAAGTTTTCATTTCGCTTCTACGGGCAGCTTCTCATGTTCCCGTCCAATTTACATTGAATGATGCACGGTCATACAACAACAGAGAACAAAGGAAACAAAGAAAAATGTTCAGATTTGGAACCAACAAAACGTGAAATGGGATTGGATTCCTATGCTAAAGAATAACTTAAACATGTAATTCGTATTTGTACATTTCAGAACTGATCAAAACAGTATGCACATCAATTCCATATCTTGTACCCATGATGCATTGTGGCTAATGTACTTGGCCTACTTCTGTATACAATTTACGGAATTGCAAAACTCATGTGGTCCATCTTGCCCTAAGAGAATAATTTCGTCGCACATGTATCATTCATGGAAGAAAATATCATTGCAAACAGGCATCAATTGTGCGGACATGGTTCTAATGGCGAGGTTGTTCACACTAGCATTGTCTAAGGTAACAGAAAAGACTTTGTTTGACATGCAAAAGTAGTTGACCGCTCTCACGATATTCGCATATACATTATTTGAATTATGTGGATATGGCAACATCTTAAACGACATAGTACAATGGTGCAACTCTCGATTTGGCCAGATCCACTGGCCTGTGACGCAACAAAATGGGAAACTAGTTTGACTTGCCCGGAAATTTGAAGTCAATGAGATTTAAAACTTACCTATGGACAGGATACGCATCAATTCCACTCTTTTCTCTTTGCAAAGTCTCTTGTAGTTCCTCGTGTTTGCCGACCATAGAACAGGCATAAAATGTGGTTGTAGCGTGCCTTGCACATACTACACGAACCTTAGATCTTTGGCAAAATCGAAGGGTACTCAGTGGCGAAAACATAAACTATAAAGTGTAGGTAACTTGTTGGTTCCTTGCCTCATCATACTTGAAGGGGCTGCTAATATGGCCCGCTGCACTAGCTCAGCCTTTATTGGGATTGAACATTTAAGTGTTAATGGTTGTCTTGGTGCCTCCTCAGGTGGCCCGTCCTACCTTCTGGTTAACTTATTTCCGCAAATCGTGCAAAATATCCACCTATATAATCGGGGATGACCTCAATTTTGAATCTCTTCCAAATTGTGGGCATATGTCGACGCGAAGTTTGCGTGACATCTATCAATTTTGTTGATCATTGGTGCCGGGATACGGGTTTTGCTACAAAAAAAGGGTGTCAGCATTGCCTCGAGGAGGGGTGACGACCCCCTATTGCCCCTGCATCCCTGACTAATCATATGATTGATGTGTCTTATCATTGTCGTGGAATTCTTATTGTTACTCGGGTGGAGTGAGCATGTAGGGAGGTTTTTACGTCTCTAAGGCGGTGAACAAATCGAAATGCCCTTGCTAACTTGTACATATTGGCTCGCCATCTGGGAAGCGGGTTGGATAGCAGTTGTGGTCCATTTCAAGATCGAAAATAGCGAGGAAAATCGTGTATATAAAGAGAAAATTCGTTAGAGAGTCGAAATATTTGAGAATTAGTGAAAGAGGGTTGTTTTATCTAATGGGGCCATTAACACACTTGACCATTGGAGCCTCAAAGGCCCCAGGCCACTATGGTGGATGCCTTTGAGGCCCAACTTTATTTTTTTAGGCCCATGTTGCCCTGGTCTACATGGGTCCAAGTAGTGGACTCAGCCTTTCAAGCCTAATCCAATAAAATTAGTGTCGGGCTTGGGCCGTCCCATCGGGGCCCATGGGCTCGGCCGAGTAAAATTAAATTAGCAATAGCGTATTGTATCTCTCTAGTAAAGAGTATACGTCAATGTTACAAGACGTGCTATTCTTCTTTTTTTAAAGAATAAATAAATGAATCACGTCAATTCCACGGCAGATGTTTTGGTGCCAAAAGGCAAATTGAGAAACCAAAAGAGAGAAAGAAAAGAATAACACGGAGTTGCTTGTCAGTAATGGCAATCCACCAAAGCCAGAGTAGACGTGGAGAAGACGAGAACTTGTTCCTTCGACGCAAAAGCGTACTTGGCGGCCCCCTCCCGCTCTTCTTCATCATCCATGGCCGGTGCAGGCAGATTCAGATCCAAATCCTGCAGTCCTTGCCACTGTCTGACCTTCTTGATCTCGGGTTCCGTGTTGTTGGCTCCGGACCCGGACATGACCGGCCTGTGCCTCCTCATGTGACCCCCCAACGCTTGACCTGAGTGGAACTCGGCCCCGCATATCGAGCACTCATGTACCTTGTTACTCGACTTGTTCCCGGAACTCGACGTGGCGGCGCCTGGCATTATTTGCAGAGAAAGGGCCGTGCATGCAGCAGAGCTCGCCTGTTTGTCGCCAATACCTTTGTCCTTCATCGTGAAGTGGACGGGCTGCTTGTTCTTGTCGTCGTTGTCGAGCTTGGGCTTCTTGTGACTGGCTCTGTGCCCGCCGAGAGCTTGGAAGGATGGGAAGCTCCGGCCGCACGTCTTGCATGAAAAGACGCACGATGGTTCGATCTTGTCGTTGTTGCAATCAACCACGGGTTTCGGGGCGACCGGGCCTCGGCCTCGAGCCAGGAGGATCAAGCAGTTGGCCATGTCTTCCTCTTCTTCTTTGGTGTGCTCGAGGGAATCGCATGACGCTGCAAAAGCGGTCGTCGTAGTAGCAGTCGTGGTGGGATAGGAGTCTTCATCACCGCCGGCGAGCCTGTGGTGGGCGATGACCGTTCTTGGTTCGGAATCGGAGCTGCTGCTGCAAGCCATGGTCAACGCGAGGGGAGATGGTGGGCGTTGGCGCCTGGTGCGCTTGCCCTTGAACTTGACGATCGTGGCGTCGGCGTTCGTGTGGCGACGATCAAACTCGTTGGACACCTGAATTTCCATCGTCATGATCCAGAGAGAGAGAGAGAGGGAGAGAGAGAGAGAGAGAGAGAGTTCTTGTGAAGGTGGTGGGGGGGTTTGATTTATATATAATGGCAATGATTGGTGCGAGATGGGGATGTGACTTTGAGTCTAAAAGCCGCTCTCCTTGGAGCAGTGCGACGGCGCAATATTTGTTTTTTTTTTTTTTGCCTTGCCAACCTCGCATTCCCAACCTTTGAAGTCATACATTACATAAGGCCGGCGTATAAGAATGTACAAGTTAAAAATAATACTTATTATCTAGGGATATCACCTCTAACAAAAAAAAAACAAAAAAACTAGGGATATTACCACTTAAGACCAAACAGCAATGTGTTGGCTCGGGAAAAAGAAATATATGCAATAAATATATCGGATCAAAGTAATGATGTGGTGAAACCGATCATGTGTATATGTATGTCGTTTTGCATTGATCGGATATATCACATCGCATCCCGCCAATAGTACTCTTTTTATTTTTTTTTTTGGTTTAGATGACGATACTATTTACTCCTCTTCTTGGTCTTAAATTTAGAGTTAGTTGGTAGCATTTTAGGAGTAAATCTTGAATGCACCAATGCGTCGACATGGGGTATCGCCTTTATGTGGCTTGGGAAGGTGACCTAGTCAAGGTGGATGAATACCGGCCCGGACACCGTTTTACGGTTTATAAAAAGACTAATTGACGTACTTTAGCAATGTTTTAAGATCACAAGTCAACTAGAGAGAGAGAGAGAGAGAGAGAGAGAGAGAGAGAGAGAGAGAGAGAAGGGTTTATTCGTTGGTTTTTTTGGGCATGGGATGGGACTATTCGGTGGCTTCGAAGCAAACTCCTTACTTTTTGCCAACGATTCTCGCTGGAGGATTGGTTTGCAAGCCTGGAACCACACCAGAATATGTGCTCCTCACTCCATTTTCATTGTCTTCTTTGCTTATATTATATACATGGTTCCTGTCCGTTTCCTCAATTCTTGCTTGATTTGCCACCATTTCGTCCCACCAAGTTGATACCAACTCAGAAGCTAACTGATCATTCTATTCTTGCAGATCTCAGTGTGAGCTGCTGAATGTTTCTTCTGATAGGGACGTAAGTAAGCACATCATCTATTAAAGAATGGCAAGTCACTCTTGCAAGAACTATACGCGAGTTAAATATTTAGATATTTGCAAATACATCTCTTACTCCATCTATTTTACCAAAAAAAAAAAAAATCTCTTACTCCATCTCACGCCTAATAAGTTCTAGCTCATGCTTATGTATTAAAGTGTAAAGTGAAGTGATGATGATCCTCCGTTGTGAAAATTTCAGACACAATAGAGCTTACTCACTTAAATGCTTTGCAGTTAACGTTGCACGATCAAGCAAAACATTTTAAGTTTGCGAAAAATAGACTGTTGTAAAGTAAATTAAACATATGAGACCGTACTAGATAGGCCAAATGTAGTCGCGTGATAGACTTCTATTGGATTTATCACATCTTGGTTTCGATAATAAAATGTGATTGGATGGCCAGTGTAGACTAATACTTTAACAGTGATTCATGATGGATGGACCGGTTAGCATAAACGCAAATAGGCTCTGGTCTTGTCTCCTATTCTAATGTTGAAACACTTATGGGTTTATCCATCGAGACACCGTACAAGGGAGGAGAAGGAGAGAAAGATTGAGTCGGATTCATGCGGTTTCATCTGTATTGACCGATTCAAAGACGATGATCGGCTAAACAAGATATATGCTTTCAGTTCGAGCCTAGCTATTCTAAGTGCCATAGACGGGTATTAGATCGTTGATTTTCTTACAAAAGATACCATTAGTTAACCAGTGAAATCATGAGCAGTTGACCTTTCACTTTATCATATTTTATTTTACATTTTGCTCGGAATGATACTACCTAGTTGTCTTCCCAATACAAATATAACATCCAATAATGGTGCCAATACTATATGATCAACCAATGATTAAGGACACTAATTGAGGGGAAGAACTAACTTATGGACACATGCTTGCTGTGAGAGAGCAAAGGGGCAAAAATCTAGTGGATCACAAGATCATGTAGAGCATGTACAGATAGATTAAAGAGCCAGAAGGAATTAGTCTAACGCTCAACCATGTACTATCCATTTTATATTAGGGGAGTTATCCTGCAGTTTTCAGCAAAGAATCACGATCTCACAAGTGATAATGCAGTTTTAACTGTGTACATACCATCATCTGCGCACTCCTTCTGGGCCACTCTCGAGTGACTACCACGCCAACTAAGTATTCAATGAGCTTGTTACGTTGTACTAAATTGTATCCACATCGTTAGATTGTGTATGTATCATATTTGTTTTGCCATATCCGACGATTCTAATGTACCATGGTACATATGACACACTTGCAAATTATTTCATAAGTTTATCCGAATATATTACGTCGTATCTTTTCATTTATGTTGATAATTATTTCAAAAAGAACTGAGTATTTTTCTATATGATCAATAGATTTGAGGGTATGTATGAAACAGGTACTTCATTAACATAGGTATTGATTCATCCGTTTTTCTTCCCAATCTTTAATGGGCTTGTTGACTTCCATCAACAATACACATGCAATTTGAAGGAGCTCAACTCCCCTATCCCTCCCCCTCCCCAACTCTCTCTTCAAGTAACATGCAGTTTTGTCTTCCAACAGCAAGATTGACTTTTCTTTTTGGGGATAATTTGATTCAAAGTCCTAAAAACTTGTCATAAAAGTGCAATTGAATCCTAAAACTTTCAAAAAGTGTAAATAAATCCTAAAACTTGTCACGAAAGTACACTTGAGTCCTAAAATTTTAAAGAAGTGCAAACAAGTCCTAAAACTTGTTAAATTGGTTCAATCAAGTCCTTCCATTGATTATACTTTTTGAAAGCTTTAGGACTTGTTTGCACTTTCGTGACAAGTTTTAGGACTTGTTTGCCCTTTTGTGACAAGTTTTCGGACTTATTTGTCCTTTCGTGACAAGTTTTAGGACTTATTTGCACTTTTTGAAAGTTTTGGAATTTAGACTCAAGTGTATTTTCGTGACAAGTTTTAGGACTCAATTGTACTTTTGTGACAAGTTTTAGGACTTCTAGTGCACATATCCCTTCTTTTTGTCCTTTTCTTCAATGATGTTAGAGAAAATAGAAATTATCCCACTAATTTTATGTTGTGTTGTCTCTAAGGACAAAGCTCGTCACAGTTTCAATGTATGTAGTCATATGCTTGTGATATAAATTCACGGTCACTGATATTATAGCTAATTTTATTTGGATAACATTTGTGAATCCCTAGGGTTGGCACAATTTACTTGAGCGTCGAGAAATTTTCTATTCAGAACCTGAAGTCACCTGTTCAAATCCCACCAATTATGTAAACATTGCTCTAGATCGGGTCACCAGTATAGATCAAAAGACTTAACTGCACTATGCCAATGAAAAATACTTAATTAGTAACTTCTCTTATCAATTATGCGAAATAATATCTTGAATTGCGTGTCAACTTTCTAATTGAGGGGAAAAAATTGGGCATTTCTTGATTTTTCTTTGTTTTTATTTTTGGGTAATGATAATTGGAAAGTCTATGTTTAAGTGGTGTTTTGGAGAGTGAGATTCCGACTCTTTCGAGGGTGGGAAAATCCTTGGCGTAGGAGAGCTTGTATCGTCACGATAGACGCCAGCATTGGCAGTAGTAGGCACGTAAGTAGCGATCCAAACCAAAGCAAAGTAAAGCATCAATTCAATTTTTTTTTTGTGGCACATATTGGGGATTTGGTTGGTGAACTTAACCACCACCGCGACTTCCTCTATTATTCTTGCTTCTGAAGCTCACATTACTTTCTATGTAACTTCGCACGACTCTTCCACTAAGCCTCCACTACTTAGCACCACGTATTCCCCAACTAATGTTGTGGATTTCGTATAAGTCCCAAATTGTACTTATACGCATAAAACAATGTTGATGTACTTGTCTTTGAAGGGAACCAATTGCAAAAGATTAACATTTTGATAAGCTAATAAGTCCGAGATGGGAGACCTACGCTAGCAACTCTCTCTTGACATCATCACAAAGGCCTCACCCATTGCGGAATGTTCGGTATAAGCCGTAGTTACTCCACACCACTGGAGATGGGGAAAACTAAGGTTGGTGGACCTGTTGTCCCAATCCCACCAGGATACTATAGTAAGGATTTCTCTTCACATGAAGGATACAAAAGCTAGATAGCACAGCAAGAGTCATTCACATTGAACATGTTTCTCCAGCTCATTGTTGATGTGGAATGACGAAAGAATAAAACCAAACAAATGCACTAATTTAAATCCATGATTTCCTAAATTACTACATGTTTTTTTGGTCAAAAAATTACTACATGATTTCTAATGCATCAAATATATGAAATCCTAAATTAGGAACATATATAGATGAAAATAACCTAAAGTATGCGACATGTGTCGCAATTAGCCCTTACTCCTGATTTTTAGCCGACGTGTTAGAAAGTTAAAAACTTGAGAATAAGGATTCCTCATCGCAATGGGGTCCATTTCTCACCAAAAAATAATCATTTAGTGTTTGCATTAGCATTACCTTTCATTTACGAATCATTTACACTTTAATCTCAAAGAATTAAAATGTTGACTTTTGAGTTGACTTCTTAGTCAAAATTTTTTGTAACAGCCCGAATTTCGATGTAATTCCGAGATCAATAAAATTGACATTATTTCACATTTCATTTTAGTAAGTCTCGTCCAAAGTTGATCACTCTTAGGATACTAACCAATGGGGTATGGCTAACGGTGAAACTAGTACGTGGACTAGGGACCTGATCGTAAATCAGACACTGATCACGAGAAATGATGAGGGCAAAATTTTGGACTAATGTGGGCTGATCTTAGGAAAGGTAACGGATTTGGTTTGGCTAAGGCCAATGATGTATAATCGGATCACAGGTGATTCTGCACGACAGAAAAGTGCATGTGGCCAACCAGTCCTGAACTTAAACCGAACGATCGTGACCTCTAGGACTAGTGATAATTTCTCATTCTCTTAATGATCAGACCGTCATGACTCGGATAACCCTAGGTCGATACGCGTATGCTCTAAACAGCCGCCCGTTAGTGAGAGACCTTGAAATTTGAAATTTAGCGAGTTTTGTTCATGAAATTGGATCCGGACTTCGATGTCGATCTTCGAGGGCTTAAGAGGCTATTTTCATGATTCGGACGTCATATTATGTTGGCCACACACGTTTGGAGTTAGTCCAGTCGAAAATTGAAATTTCGACCCGAAAGTCAAAAATTACGATTTTGCTCCTCTGGACACCAACGTTGACTTTTTAGCCCGTATGAGACCATTTTTCGAGGTCGATGTCATTTTAGGGTGGCCACGAACATTCAGAGTTGTTACGGTCAAAAATTGAAATTTTGGCTCGGAAGTGAAAAAAATTATTATTTTATTCCTCAGGACTTTGAAGCCGATTTTTGAGGGCTTAAGAGACTATTTTCACGATTCCGATGCCATGTTATATTGGCCACACACATTTGGGGTTGGTATAGCCAAAAATTGGAATTTCGACTTAGGACCGGAAAAATGACCATTTTGCCCCTAGGCTATTTTCGAGTTCCTAATTTTGGAAATTATTTGGGATAATTAATATTGGATTTTCAGCTAAATTATTAGACCTAATTACCCTTTTGCCGATCAATTATTGGATAGGGATAAGCGTAGGCCGTCGGATTAGCGATATTTTGGTCAAGTGACCCGGATCGGCGACAAGTGTCCCCACCAGGCCACTACATTTGATTGGTTTTGACCCCCACACTCTGTCTCCTCCCCCTCATTCAGCCAGCTTCCCTCTCGATCAGCCCCTCCTCCATGTTTCACTCTTCTTCCTTCTTGGCCGCCGTCTGTACGCCGGAGCTCGTCGGACCGCCGCCATGCCGCTGCCGTCTGCCGGTGCCGCTGCTTCCCTTAACCTCGCCTCACCACCACCACCCTCATCCCGTCCCCTTACCTCTCTCTCTCTCTCTCTCTCTCTCTCTCTCTCTCTCTCTCTCTCCCTTGTTTTCTCTTTCATGGCCAAAGGAACGCCGGAGCAAGCTGCTGCCGCCGTGACCGTCCAGCAGCCCGTACGTCGCGTCCGTACGTCGCCGTCGAAACGCTGCTGCCGGTTCCACCGTTCACCGGTGATCGGCCGCCGTTCCTCATCATCGTGGTCTAGAATTAAGTGAGTATACCTCCTAAATCTGGATTAGGACTGTCGGTGTGTTTTCTGGACTGACTTAGGTATTATCGGTGTATATTTAGGACAGAATTGAGGACCGATGGGTGGAAATAAAATCCAAGGAATTTAGTGAGATTATTATAGATAATTATTGGGCTTGAATTGATGAAATATGTCCGTACTTTGAGGAATGTACTGGATTATAACAGACAGTAAGAATTGTTAGCTGAATGATCCGGATTATTCAGAGTGATTGGCTGTTGATTGATTGGTGATTAATTGTGCTTAATTGTGAAATGCCATGTTGTGTGCTCGTGTGGCTAAATTGTGCGGATTGTGATTGGCCAATTGATGGCTTGAGATTGATTATTGTAGTGCACATTGTAAATTGGGCCGCACGGTATAAATTGGCCAAGTGAGCAGATTATTGTGGCATAAATTGACTGGGTGCCTAATTATGTTTAATGCTCATGGTGCAATGTGTTGCATTTCATGGCCACGCATTGTGTATGCTGAGAATGATACGTGTGATGAGATTGTGCGAGAATGCGTGTCTGCCATGAGCATGTGATTACCTAATTATGCCATGATGTGTTTTACGTGAGGTTTAGATAATAACTAGTTGTGTGTATGTGTGATCACATTTCGCCCTGATGCGTGTTACATGCCGTCCTCATGCACTTTGTAGCGATTTATACCGGTACCTCTAGAAGACGACCAACCTGATCGTTTCTGCGCAGCTCGTTTGTAAGGAGATTAGTGTTGTGCGAGATGCGTTTTGACGAGGGCTAGAGACACTGGGCTTGGAGCATTTTATGCTGGCCACGGAGTGTTGTGTTTAAGAAAGAGACCTGATGCGTTTTTACGCGGGTTGAATTAAATGATAAATCGAGCATTTGCCAGTGTGCTAGTGTGGGCTAGTAAGCTGAAACATGAGTATGGCATGAGAATAGCATATGCATGCATGAGAATGCATGGATCAGTGTGCGAAAGTGCGAGACTCGGTGGATGGCATGTGAACCGAACACTAATAAGAGTGAGCATGTGTATGACGTACATATGAATAGTGTATTCGTGTATGTGAATTAAGCAATATATATTGAGATGCTTAACCTGCAGGGTTGACCAGGTAAGTGACTGGGGCTCAAGGGCCCAGGTCGGAGGATGATTGTGACTGGTATTGCTTTGTTGATTATGATATGTCTGTCAGGAGATTGCATGTTAGCCTAGCCTAGGTTTAGGGGTTATACTCGCTGAGATTCGTCTCACGGTTGTAATAACCCACATTTTCAGACCCCCAGCCTTGAACATGTCGAAGCCGCCACCGCTTTTTGGGATCTCGACACAGATCCACACCACTACTAGAGTGTATCCAGCAGGGAATGGGGAAGCGTATGTAAGATATCGCTCTATAGTATTTGTAAACGTGGGTGAGTATTTTCATCAAACTCAAGAATACGTGGCCTAGTGCTTAAGAGATGCAGACGAAAACATTGGGCGACCCCTCTAGACATTTGACATCCCGGTAGATATAACTGGGGTGATGATTCCACATATGGCTGATGGCGAGATTATGGATCCCCCGACCATAGATGAGCAGATCAATGTGAATCCAATACCCGAGATTTGATATGAGGACCCCAAGTCGATGGATGAGGAGCCAGAGCCGAAGCCGATGGACGAAGACCCGGAGGAGGACGGAGAAGTCACCAAGATAGGATCTGATGAAGAACTAGGAGCGGATGATGAGTTAGGTCTTTACCTAGATCTGGAGTTGGAGCAGGATTCCGAGGACGAGTGGGCTGCAGCTCAAGATATGGAGTCAGAAGCGTCCGAGCCATCCTAAAGTTCTGCTGAGGAGCCATCGGATGATTCTTGAGAGTCGTTAGACCCTGACTGGGAGCCCTAAGCTAGTCCTAATCCTTATAGGGAAGCTCGTTCATTTTTTATAGTGACTTCTCGGTAGTTAGCCTGACCTCACCCTAGCTACCTATACCTTTTTTACTAATAGTGGCTATTGACTGTTTTTGTTTTGTTAGTGGATATGTATACCCATTGTAAAACAACTTTTAACAGTAATACAAAACGTATATATATTCAGCTGTGTATTCTGATGTGGTGCTATCCTTTGTCTCATTTTCTAATTGTCAAGGTTTATTTATTGCTTCCGCTTGTGTTTGTTCTTTGATTTGGACGTTGGGCCGGCGACGGTTCCTGGGACGTCGCACACATATCGACCAAGGTAGGGATGTTTGCGTGCCGTAGGGTACGGGGCGTGACATCCCCGTATGAATTGGTATTAAAGCAAGGTCAACTCGATCCAATCTAGTCGAAGCCTGGAGTGATAAGGAGTGATGAGACCATGGGTAGCCAGTAGGTTGACCTCATGTGCTACATGTATCTCCTGACAGTTTGTGTTTGTGTTTGAATTGCTTAGCTGTTTGACCTGTAAGGTGCAGGTGTGGCAGGACCTGAGGTGAGTATGTAAATCCCTTGGGTGATGAGTTGGCTAATTCTTATTAAGCCGCATGCTAATTGTTTAATTGTTGTTTTAATACCTGCCTAGGACTTAGAATGGGATAGATTGGTTTAAGTCTTTAATTCCTTAGTGGAATTATAACAGGTAGTTGTATAGCCAGGTAGCAAAGATGAGTAGGAGAAAAGGAAAGGAGCCCCAAGGTCAGTCTAGTGAGGGAGCCCGCGAGGCTATAGACCTAAGATTTAACGAGGTGATGAATATATTGCGAGAAATTGGGCATATTATGGGATTACAGGCTTAAGAAAGGGCCACAGCTAATGCTCAGGCAGCTGAGGCCGCCCCGATAGTTGGTAATGGAGGAAATCAAGCCCACCAAGGGCAGGCTCAACCAGCAGGGGTTAAGCAGATGCCCTAATTAGTGGAACAATTTATGAAGTTAAAGCTGCCTAAATTTCATGGTCGCGGTGACCCCGAGATTGTGCCAAGATGGATGGAAGAACTGGAGAAAGCCTTCAAGGTTTTTGAGGTGCACCGATAAGGAAAAAGTAACATTGGCAGTTTATCAGCTGCAGGACAATGCAAATGATTGGTGGAATGCCACGGAGGGCAGAGTATTTTCTAAAGGAACAGCCCCAACTTGGGCGGTATTTGTGGAGAATTTCTATGAGAAGTATTTTTCGGAGAATGCCCAGGAAAAGAAATTGATGGAATTTATGCATTTGCGCCAAGATCAGATGACTGTTGACTAGTATGAAGCGGAATTTGCTAGGCTAGCGAAGTTTGCACCGACTATAGTAGAAAATCCACGAGATAGAGCTTGGAGATTCCAGGATGGACTGAAACCGGATCTTCGGAGCCTGATTTTGTCTCATGATATCAAAGATTATGGGGAGATGCATAGACGGGCTTAGATTATGGAGCGGGATCAACAGGAAAGGGCAGCCGCTTCGGGATCGCGGTTTACCCAGAATAGAGGTAACTGTTGTCTTGGGAAGAAGCCAATGGTTGGCAATCGACGATTTATTCCCCCAGTTAGGCGAAATATAGGGAAGCCGAGCCCCCAGCCGAGTAGATTTGGGGCATGCTTCAGGTGTGGGAGTCTGGAACACCCAGTTTGAATTGCCTACAACAAGAGACCCTCGGGACCACCTAGGTTGCCGCCATGAAGTTGGAAATCAAGCCGGATGTCCCTCACCGGCCAATCAAGGGCGACCGCTAACTCAAGGAAGGGTCTATGCCATGGCACGTAAGGAAGCTGAGTGTCATGCCCCGTACCCCACGAAGCGCTAACATCCCATGCAAAGGTCGATTTGTTTGTGTGCGACATCCCAAGAAGCGCCGCCGAACCAACGCTTAAACAGAGAGTAAAGCACAGGCAGAAGTAATAAATAACAAATCCTGACAGTATATACATGAGCCAAGGATAACCAAACAAACAACCAACAATGTTGAAAATATACTTGCACTATACATTGCTATTGAAAACTTCTTTACAAACATCCATACACAACTATCAAAAGATACAAGTCCACACCTACACAGTCAGCAGCCACAGGGTCAAAAAGGAGAGTGGCTAAGGAGGTCAGACTAACTCAAAGAGAGGGCTACAGTCAAAAAGTTACCAGCCCCTACTACTAGCTATGGCTCGGGATAAACCTAGGGTTCCCACTCAAGGTTGGAAGACTCAGTAGTGTCCTTCGACGACTCCTCTGAAGGATTCTTTGAAGACTCGAACAGTTAATAATCCATATCTTCGGCCTGGGCTCACTCATCTTCAGAGTTCTGCTCCAACTTTGGATCTAGGTAGAGACCTAACTCGTCGTCCACTCCTAGCTCTTTGTCAGATCCTACCTCAGCGACTTCTCCGTCCTCACTTGAGTCTTGATCTATCGGCTCTGGCTCCGGCTCCAGCTCTTCCTCCATCAGCTCGGGGTCCTCATACCACATCTCGAGTATCGGATTTACATCGAACGGCTCGTCAATAATCTAAGGATCCACAATCTCACCATCAGCCATTTGTGGGATCATCAATCCATCTTGACCAATTGACACGTCAAAAGTCCTAAGGGGTCGCCCGAGGTTTCCATCGGCATCTCTCAAGCACCAAGCCACATACTCCTGAGTCTGATGAAATTACTCTCCTACGTTTACAAAAACCACGGATTGGTATCTCACATAAGATTCCGAATTTCCTGCGGGATATGTATTTGTATACTAATGTATCTGTGTAGGTATTCCAAAAAGCGGTGGATTCGACATCCTTATAGTTGGAGGTCTAAAAATGTGGGTTATTATAACCGTGAGACGAATCTCAGCGAGTACAATCTCTAAACCTAGGCTAGGCTAGCCTGCATTCTCCTGACAGGCAAAACAACATAGTACACAAATAATGACTTGACCCTCGGCCCAAATAGAACATAAAAATTACCCTGCAGGTTAGGCAGTTCACTAAAATTCTCAAGGCACATGCACGAATACAACGGTCACACGTGCACCACACGCATGCTCATGCTCACGGTATTCATCTCGTATGCCGGGTCATGCTTTCTATGCATGCAATGTTAATGTCATGCCATGCTCCCATTTCGATTCACTCTGCACACTGTCTCAATTATTAATAGTTATTACGACACGAGTCAATACAATTCCAAGCCCGGTGCGTCTAGCCTGCTTCAAAGTGCATGAGGCGCAACACCTATCTGGCCTAGTGTCTCTTGCCTACTTCAAAGTGCATGAGGCGCAACACTGAACTCCTCATGAACCAGAGCCTGCGTAAAACACATCAGGATGGTCGTCTTTCGGACGAATCAGGCATCGTCCTACTCCAAAGTGCATGAGGACGGCACACCTCACGTTACACGCATCAGGGCGAATTGTGATCACACATATATATACACTGCCAATTATTATCTAAGCCCCACATAAAATGCATCAGGGTATATTAGGTGATCACATGCTCATGGCAGGCACGCATTCTCGCACAATTTTCAATTCATGCCTCATACTCGGCATACACAATGCGTGTTCATGTAATGCCACACCATGCACCATAAGCATCAAACAATAACTCAAGCACCCAATCAATTCAATGCCATAAACATTTGCTTAGTTTATAAATAGTATGCTCACTTGGCCAGTTAATACCATGCGGCCCAATTCCCAATACACAATTTCATACTCAATTCAAGTCGTCAATTGGCCAATCACACTTTGCACGATTCAGCCACACAAGCACACAATATGGCATATCACAATTAAGTACAATTAATCACCAATTAATCAACAGCCAACCGCTCGGGTAACCCCGACCATTCAACTAACAATTCTTACTATCCGTTATAATTCGGTACATTCCTCAAAGTATGGATAGCCACTATTCCATCAATTCGAGCCCAATAATGATCTATAATAATCCCCCTAAATTCCTCGAATTTTATTGTCACCCATCGGTCCTCCATCATGTCCTAAATATACATCGATAAAACCTAAGCCAGTCCAAAAAATGCACTTTAGTCCTAATTTGGATTTAGGAGGTATACTCACTTAATTCTAGACCACGACAACGAGGAACGGCAGCCGATCACCGGTGAACGGTGGAACCGGCAGCGACGTACGGACGCATATGGATGTCGATGTATGGTGACGACGGACGGCTGGAGGGTCACGACGGCAGCAGTTTGGCCGATCGAGCTCCTGCGCAGCGGGCGGACGGCACTAGCGGTCCTTGGCCGAGAGGGAAACAAGAGAGAGAAAGAGAGAGAGAGAGAGAGAGAGAGGGGGGGGGAATAGTTTGAGGGTGGTGGTGGTGAGACGAGGTTAGGTAGGGCAGCGGCACCGGCGGACGGCGGTGGCACGGCGAGCTCCGGCAGTGCTCCGGCGAGAATGGCCGAGGGAGAGAGAGAACGGTGGAGGAGGGGGCTGTTCGGTGGGGCTGGTCGAATGAGGGGGAGGAGAGAGAGAGCTGGTCAAACCGGTCAAATATAGGGGGCTAGAGGGCCCATGTGTCACCGATCCGAGAGTTTTGACCAAAATACCCCTAATCTAATGGTCTTAAATCATCCATATCTAATAATTGATGGGCATTAAGGTCATTTGCCTCAATAATTGAGTTGGAAAAATTAGACTTTATTTATCCAAAATTATCCCAAAATTTGGAGCTCAAAAATAGCCCAAGGGCAAAACGGTCATTTTTCCGGTCCCGGGTCGAAATTCCAATTTTTAGCTATACCAATCCCAAATGTGTGTGGCCAACATAATATGGCGTTAGAATCGCGAAAAGAGCCTCTTAAGCCCTCGAAAATTGGCTTCAAAGTCCTGAGGAATAAAATAAAATTATTTTTCACTTCCGAGCCAAAATTTCAAATATTGATCGAAACAACTCTAAATGTACGTGGCCACCCCAAAATGACATTGGCCTCGAAAAATAACCTCATACGGCCTCAAAGTCCAAGTCGGTGTCTCGAGGGGCAAAATCGTAATTTTTCACCCCCAAGCCGGAATTCTAATTTTCAACCATACTTACTCAAAATATGCGTGGCCAGTATAATATGACATCAGATTCTCAAAAATAGTCCCTTAAGCAGTCGAAAATCGACATCGAAATTTAAGCCCAATTTCATGATCAAAACTCGCTTGATTTCCAATTTCATGGTCTCTCACTAACATGCGGCTGTTTAGAGATTACGTGTATCGACCTAGGGTTATCCGAGTCATGAAGGTCCTGATCATTGAGAGAGTGAGAACTTATTACTAGTCCCAGAGGTCGTAATCATTCGGTTTAAGTTCGAGACTGGTTGGTCACGTGTACTTTCGGTCTTGCAGAATCACCTGCAATCCAATTGTACCTCGTTGGCCTTGGCCAAACCTAATCCATCGCTTT
Source organism: Syzygium grande (assembly GCA_024733475.1). Classification (NCBI taxonomy): domain Eukaryota; kingdom Viridiplantae; phylum Streptophyta; class Magnoliopsida; order Myrtales; family Myrtaceae; genus Syzygium; species Syzygium grande. Next base: position 14,841,552 of record JAMXDD010000004.1, on the reverse strand, counting down.
TTCCTAAGATCAGTCCACATCGGTTCAAAATATTCTCTCATCATTTCTCGTGATCGGTGTCCGCTTCGCGATCGGGTCCCTGATTCACTTACCATTTCCTAATTAACTATACCCCATTAGTTAGTATCCCGAGAGTAATCAGCTCTGGGCGAAACTTACTAAAATGAAATGCAAAATAATGTCAATTCAAATAATAATAATAATAATAATAATGTCAATTTTATTGATCCTGAAATTACATTGAAATTCAGGTTGTTACAATGAGAATGTGCCGGGCGTGGTCACAGGTACAATTTCCTTATGTGATCATGCCGCTTATGCATTGTTTGATCTGGGAGCGACCCATTCTTTTATTTCAGAGCAGTTTATTAAGTTGGTTGGTCTGGAATCAGTGTTGCTTGAAAATGTGCTTTGTGTGTCGACACCCATGAATGATAGGGTACTAGTCTCTTTTGGATGCTCTGATTGTAAGATAACTATTGGGGGTAAGGAAGAAAGTATCGACTTGACAGTATTGGCTATGTTCGATTTTGATGTGATCATTGGGATGGACTGGTTAGTCCAATAGAAAGCTGTATTGGATTGCAACGATAGGACAATCCAATATAATCCGGATGGACGCCCTAGTTTTGTATTTCAGGGAAACTGAGGAGGAACCTTTTCAGCAATCGTGTTAGTGACATAGCTATCGACGATAATCCTTCCATAAAACGTCGATAGTAGCCGGCCAGCCCCAAGAAATTCCTGATTTCAATTACTGACGTCTGCCTAGGCCACTTAAGCACTACCTCGATCTTAGTCGGATCCACAGATATTCCTTCTCCCGATACTATATGTTCAAGGAATGCTACTTTACTAAGCTAGAATTCGCATTTGCTGAACTTCGCGTAAAGTGCGCGCTCCCTTAACGTCCGTAGTATCTTAGTCAAGTGCACTTCATGTTCTTCCGGGCTCTTTGAGTATACCAAAATATCGTCGATGAACACAATGACGAACTGGTCCAAGAATTCCTTAAAAACTCTGTTCATCAGATCCATGAAAGCTGCAGGGGCATTCGTCAAACCAAATGGCATAACTATAAACTCATAATGCCCGTACCTCATCCTAAATGCAGTCTTGGGTATATCTTCCTTCCGGATTCTTAGTTGATGATACCCAGTCCGTAAGTCGATCTTGGAGAATATTGACGCTCCTTGTAACTGATCGAACAAGTCGTCGATCCTTAGCAGTGGATACTTGTTCTTTATGGTCACCTGATTCAACTGCCGATAGTCTATACATAATCTCAACGTCCTATCCTTTTTTCTAACAAATAGGATGGCACTTCCCATGGAGACACACTAGGACGAATAAACCCCTTATCTAGTAATTCCTGCATCTGGACTTTCAGTTCTTTCAATTCGAATAAAGACATTAGATATGGGGCCTTAGAAATTGGCTCAGTGCCTAGGGCCAATTCTATTACAAATTCTACTTCTCGCTCCAGCGGTAAACCCGGCAATTCCTAAGGAAAAACCTTGAAAAAATTGCACACTACAGAATTTCTTCCAACTTAGGTTCCGCCAATGTCGGATCATTTACATTCACCAAGTATCCCTCACAACCTTCATCGAGCATCTTAGTCGCCTCAAGCGAGGAAATCCAAGGGATCGAGGTTCTTTCTTGGTCTCCCTGAAATTCAAACCTAGGATGTCCAATCGGATTGAATTGGATCATCCTATTTCGCAATCCATAACGGCTTTCGGCTTCGTTAGCCAATCCATACCGATGATCGCATCGAAATCATACATGGCTAGTATAGCCAAATCAATCCTCTTATCTACATTCCCAATCACAATTTTACAGTCCAGGCACCCCAACGATACTAACTACCTATCATGCAGTGGGGTCGTCACACATAACATGTTCTCAAGTAATACAGGCTCAATACCAACCAACCTAACAAACTGCTCTGAGATAAACAAGTGGGTTACCCCGGGATCAAACAACGATAGGCAGCATCCTTGGCATCCTTACATGCCATAGCATATGCCCTTCCTTGTGCCGGTGGTCTACCTTGGATAGCTAGTGGGGGATTCCCGGCTTGATTTCCAACCCTGGGCTGTTAATGTTGTCATGGGGGTCCCAAAGTACACTACTGAGGACAATTCTTAATCTGGTGTTCCAGGCTGTCGTAGCGAAAACAAGCCCTGAATCTATTCGGTGGCTGATTGGGCTTCCCAACGTTCCTTCTCGGCGGTGGAACGAATCACCTATTACTGGTCATCGGCTTCTTGTCGAAGCGACAATTGTCCCGGTTCTGGTTAAATCTTGATCCCGATGCTGCTGCCCTTTCCATTTGATCTCACTGCATCATTTGGGCTCGTTCATACAGCTCTCGATAGTCCCGGATATTCAACAGGAGCATCTGAGTGTGAAGATCTTGTTTCAGTCCATCCCGGAATCTTCGAGCTTCGTCCAGTGGATTTTCAACCATCCTTGGGGCAAATCATGACAGTCTTGAAAACTCTACTTCGTACTGAACTCCATCATCGACCCCTAACGAAGTTTCATGAACTCCGCCATTTTCTTCTCCTGGGCACTCTCAGAAAAGTACTGTCCATAAAAATTCTCCACAAATATTACCCAGGTCTATTCCATATTCTCTGGGAACACTCTGTTCCTAACTGCCTTCCACTAGTCATTGGCATTGTCTTGCAGCTGATAGGTTGCCAACGAAATCTTCTCGGTCTTTGTACATCCCAACAAATCAAACGCTTTCTCCAATTCCTCCAACTAACGTGGGGCGATTTCTGGGTCACCTCTGCCCGTGAACTTGGGTGGTTTCAACTTGAGAAACTGCTCCACCAACTGGTGCATCGGTCTAACTGCTACCATTGGTTGAGCTTGTGCTTGCTAGTTTTGGGCTTGCTGAGCTTGTGTCATGCCCTTGTACCCCACGAAGTATAAACATCCCACAAATAGGTCGAAATGTGGTGTGACGCTCCCAAGTTACATCGTCGACCCGAAAACCCAATTAGAGAAAACACAGGACATGTGGAATGACGTATATATAATATATATACACTCGGACAATTTATAAAGTAACCATGAATAGCACCAAACAACAAATTATGAACGATTAAAAATAATATATATATACATGCTCATTACTATGAACTTTATACAATATCCATTTGTAACAAAGATACAACAAAAAGGGGTCACGAAAACAAAAAGGGATCGGTGGCTGAGGAGGTCAAACTATCCATAAGAGGGCTACTGTCAAAAAGTGTCGGCCCTCGCTCCTAAAACTGATATCTAGCCTACGGTACCCAGTCGGGATCAGAACCCGACGACTCAGAATAACTCTCGAACTACTCCCGGTCCTCCTCGGAACACATGGCCTCCGACTTTGTCTCTCTGGCTCAAGGTCCTGCTCCTCGGCCTCATCTATATTCATAGGCTTAGAGCCCTCGGTAGTGGCCTGCTCTGGAATGGGATCTACAACCTCGGGCTCAAAAGCTAATCCACCTAGCTCCTCATGTTCCTCCTCATCCTCCACAATCTCATACTCGACCTCAGAGTCGGGATTGCCCTCCATATCAACATCTACTACATCACCATCTGGACACTGACGGTCCAGCTGATCCTCGCCTACAAACGGGACATCGGCAGACTTGATGAGATCGAACTTGTCTCTAAACGGTCCCGAAAACACCAAGCTAGGTACTCGTGGGTCTCAAGGTGAGCTAAACCTAAGTCTACCCAAACTAACGTATAATGTCTAAGGTACACTTTGTCATTTCCCACTGGATGAACCGTCATCGTGCGCTCGATATGGGTGGGGATCCCGAAACGTAACGGCGCATCTTTAAAATTCATGGTCGAGGATCTGAAATGTCAGTTTTACAACAACTGTGAGAAAAACTCAGCAAGTATAAACCGCTAATCTTAAACTAGGCTAACTTGCACCTCCAGACAGACAAATCAAACATCACAAACAATGAACCAGTATATCACTATAAATTCTCCCGCGCTCACAGGCCCAATTCACTATCTCAGCCCTACAGGTTAGGCATTTGACATCAATATAAATCATGTGCAATTATATCGACCCAAAGGCCGACAATTGAATATAACAATTCGTAGGCCCGACCCGAAGGCCAACAATTGATAAAACGACCCGTATGCCCGACCCGAAAGTCACAATTTGATAAATCCACCCGTAGGCCCGACCTGAAGGCTAACGGTTTGATAAATAGACCCATAGGCCCGACCCGAAGGCTAACAGTTTGATAAATCAACCTATAGGCCCGACCCGAAGGCCACAATTTGATAAATCTCAGACATGTACATCGAGCACTCAATTTGAGTCATACCATAACGTACTTTTGTAAACCACATGCCTGGAAATTCAAAATTAATTACCGATGCCAAATCACCAAGCATAATTATTTTCAAATTAGACATATTCCACTCATTCTCGACACTCCCAATCATTTCCATTCTAATCCAATCCACTCCACGTTCATTCCGCGCATTCACTCCAAAGCAATTTAATTCGCCTAAGGCCCGCCTTGGACAATTCACTTACAACCATCATTCTCACCATCACGGGGTCATCCAATAGGATTTATACAAGTCCTAACCAACCCTTAAATTGCCTAATCCCAAGTCTTTAATCAAAGAACTCAATTTGTGCACCACTTAGGCAATTTAGTGCAATTCGGATCTTGGATGAACAGTACTAGGGCAGATTATGTCTTGGGCACTAAACCACACTTAAACAACCTCATTAGGCCCTAATCACATACCCTAATCACCCAACAACCAAATACACATAATTAAGCTTTAACTAAACCTAATTAGCTCCTAAATTGCCTAATTCAAATCCTTAATCAATGAATCCAATTAGTGCAAAACTTAGGCAAATTCGGTACTAGATGAACAATACCAGGGCAGCACCCTCTTTAGGCCTTAATCCACCTTTGAACCACTCCATTAGGCACTAATTAGGTCCCCTAATCACCCCACACAACATTAGACCTAATTAGACTCTAATTAAGCTTAATTAACCCCTAAATTACCCTCTAAAATGCACAATTAATCTAATTAAAGGTTAGGGGGTTATACTCGCCTAATATTGACTCAAGGCGACGGGAACGGGCGGTCGATTACCGTCTGTGGTGAGAATCGACGGCGGCATTTCGGGAAAGCCGTGGTCACGACGGCAGACCCGCGATGACGGTTTGCTATTGACCCTCTCGGCTTGGGGTTGGGACGGTAGCTGTAGATGGTGGTTAGGGGTGTAGGTGGTGGCTGGGAGTGGTGGTGCTCGGGGTTTGGCAAGGCGGCGCTCGGCGAGGCACGGTGGCGTCCCAGTTGGCCCGCTTGGCCTCCCCTACTAAATAGTGGCTGAGGGTGGTGATTCAGAGGGCAAGGCTGGTTGACGGTGGCTGGGGGGTGTCAGGGGGTGGCGCATGGTGGCTTGTAGTCAGTAGCTCTGGCGGTGTGGCTGTTTTGACGTGAACAATGGCCGGCTAAGTAGAACGGCAGAGGAACGGAGGAGGAACAGCGATCGTGCAAGGCTGATCGGGAGGGAGAGAGTGAGCCGAGAGTGTGACTAAGGAGAGAGAGTGAGCTGGTAAAAAATGGTCAAGGTTGATCTAGTGGAATCCATGTGTCAAGATCTAAGCTATTTGGACAACTTTGCCCATAATCCAATGGCTAACATTTGATTTAATCCAATAATTCAAGGGCCCATTGGTCATTTGTCCTTAACCATAGGCTGACCAGACCTGATTTAGTCTTCTTAACCTTGGTTAATCCCCCAACTTTGGCCAAAATTCGGAATTAAATAAAATGGCCCTAGGGGCATTTTCGTAATTTTCCGATCCCGGACCGAAATTTCAATTTTTGTCCATACCGGTCCTATATATGCATGGCCAAATAATATGGTATTGGATCCTTAAAATCATTCTTTAAGCCCCGATAATCAGTCCAAAAGTTTGGAGGGGCAAAACGGTAAATTTTCGTCCCGAGGTCGAAATTTCAATTTTCAACCGTACGCACTCCAGACGTGCGTGGCCAGTCCAAAACGGCTTTGGTTTCGAAAAATAATCTTATTTGGCCTCGAAAACGGTCATCAAGGTCCCTAGAGGTAAAATGGTAATTTTTTCAATTTCTGTTGAAATTTCGGTTTTCAACCGTACTAGTCCCGAATATGTGTGGCCACTATAAAATGACATCGGTTTTATAAATTATTCGTAATCACCCTTGAAATTTTGACGACGAAGTTCGGTCTCAATTTCGCGATCAATTCTACTTGTTTTGAAGTTTTAGGGTCTCTCGCTAACGAGCGGTTATTCATATCGACCTAAGGTTGTCCGAGTCGTGATGGTCTCGAATTTCGGGAGAATGTGAGGAATTATCATTAGTACCGGAGGTCACGATCATTCGGATTAAATTCGGGATTCGTTTGTCAGACGTACTTTCGGTCATGCAGAATCACTCGCGATCTGATCACACATTATTGATTACATCGAATCCATCATTTTCCTAAGATCAGCCCATATTGGCTCAAAATATTCCCTCGACGTTTCTCGAAATCGGTGCCCAATCGCGATCAGGTGCTCAGTCCACGTACTTGTTTCTATTTAGCCTTTTCCATTTGGTTAGTATCCCGTGATTGATCAAGTCTGGGCGAAACTTACTAAAATCAAACGAGAATTAATGTACACTTTATTGGTCCCGGTAACGGGTCAAAATTCAGGATGTTACAACTCTTCCCTCCTCACAAAAATTTCGTCCTCGAAATTTGTACTCTAAACTCGCTCCTCAAACAAATGGGGGGTGTTGACGTCGCATGGCCTCTTCGCTTTCCCATGTAGCGCCTTTTGTCCTGTGGTGTTCCCAAACTACTTTAACCATCGGGATCGTCTTATTCCGCAATACTCGATCTTTCCGGTCCTCAATTCTAACTGGTTTCTCCACGTACGACACGTCTATTTCTTCATATCTCAGGACCTGTGTCGGATCTGGCTCGTACTTTCTCAACATCGACACGTGGAAGATATTGTGTACCTGGGACAAGTTAGGTGGCAAGGCAAGTCTATAGGCCATATCGCCAATCTTATCTAAAATCTCAAACAGTCCGATAAACCTCGGACTCAGTTTACCCTTCTTGCCAAATCGGGATAACCCTTTCATAGGCAACACCTTGAGAAAAACATGATCTCCAACTTGGAATTCCAAAGGTCTTCGTCTTCGATCGGCGTAGCTCTTCTATCGACTTTGTGCCTTCTTTAGTCTTTCTCGAATGATCTCGACAGCTTCCACTGTCTGCTGTATAAGTTCTGGGCCAGTAATACTTCGCTCACCTACTTTATTCCAGTACACTGGAGTCCTACATGCTCTGCCATATAAGGCTTCAAATGGGGCCATCTAAATGCTCTGCCGATAGCTATTGTTATACGCAAACTCTACTAAATGTAGTTGCTCTTCCCATTTACCTTGGAAATCTAGTGCACAAGCCCTCAACATATCTTCTAGGGTCTGGATCATCCTTTCAGATTGTCCATCAATCTATGAATGGTAAGCTGTACTGAATTGCATCTTCGTTCCCAAGGCTGTCTGTAAACTCTTCCAAAAATTCGCAGTAAACCTCGAGTCATGATCTGATGTGATCGTCACTGGTACTCCATGTAGTCTAACAATCAGTCTCACGTATAGCTCCGCGTATCATTCTAGCTTAAAATCCTCCCATACAGCTAAAAAGTGTGCCGACTTCATAAGTCGATCTACAATCACCCAAATGGAATCATGCCCTTTCTGGCTTCTCGGTAATCCAGTCATAAAGTCCATGGTGATGTGTTCCCATTTCGACTCGGGAATTTCCAACGGTCGCAGCAGTCCTCCCGATTTGTAATGTTGTACCTTTACCTGTTGGCAGGTCAAACACTTAGCCCCATACTTGGCCACATCCATTTTCATTCCGTTCCACCAATAATGTTGCTGTAAATTCTGATACATCTTCGTTCTGCCGGGATGGATACTGCAATTGCTGCGATGAGCTTCTCTTAATATTTCTTCCTTAAGTTCGGTATTGTCAGGCACACACCAACATCCCCTGAATTTCAAAATCCCATTGTCAGACACTTGAAAATCTGACTTCCTTATAGCGGCATCCATTTCCATGATCTTTTGAATTTCCTAATCTATAGATTGCAGCGCCTTAATCTTGGTCTGAATCTCAGGCTCGATTCTCAAAGTGGCCAGCAGATTCGACACATGGCTTAATTCCAATTTGAACTCTTAGTCTCGGAGTCTTTCCAGCAATGTCCACTCCTTGATCATCATGTGCGCCATACTCGATTTGCCTTCCTGGGTGGTACATGATATCACAATCATAATCTTTCAGAAGTTCCATCCATCTACGCTGCCTCATATTCAACTCTTTTTGCGAGAACAGGTATTTGAGGCTTTGGTGATCCGTATAGATTTAGAACTTTTCCCTGCATAGATAATGTCTTCAGATTTTGAGAGCAAAAACAATAGCAGCTAGTTCTAGGTCATGCGACGGATAGTTCATTTCTTGTGGTCTCAACTGACGTGACGCATATATGACTACTTTCCCATGCTGCATCAACACACAACCAAGTTCCCCAAGTGAAGCATCACTGTAGACCTTAAATCCACCAGGTCTAGATGGAATAGTTAAGACTGGAGCTGTCGTCAGTCAGTGCTTTAGTTCCTGAAAGCTTCGTTCGCACTTGTCATCCCATTCAAACTTAACCTCCTTTTTCAGCAATCTCATTAGTGGCATGGCTATCGACGACAATCCTTCCACAAAACGTCGATAGTAGCCGGCTAATCCTAAGAAACTCCTGATTTCTATCACTGACGTCGATCTGGGCCACTTAAGCATTGCCGCGATCTTAGCCGAATCAATAGATATTCCTTCTCCCGATATTATATGTCCAAGGAAGGCTACTTTACTAAGCCAGAATTCGCATTTGTTGAATTTCGCGTAAAGTGCGTGCTCCCTTAACGTCCGTAGTACCTCAGTCAAATGCACTTCATATTCTTTCAGGCTCTTGGAGTATACCAGAATATCGTCTATAAACACAATGACGAACTGGCCTAGGAATTCCTTGAATACTCTGTTCATCAAATCCATGAAAGTTGCCGAGGCATTCGTCAACCCGAAGGGCATGACTGTAAACTCATAATGCCTGTACCTCGTCCTAAATGCCGTCTTAGGTATATCTTCCTTCCGGCTTCTTAGCTGATGATATCCAGTCCGTAGGTCAATCTTAGAAAACACTGACGCTCCTTGTAATTGATCGAACAAGTCGTCAATCATTGGCAGTGGATACTTATTCTTTATAGTCACCTGATTTAACTGCCGATAGTCTATACATAATCTCAACGTCCCGTTCTTTTTCTTCATAAACAGGACTGGTGCTCCCCATGGAGACGCACTATGATGAATAAACCCTTTATCTAACAATTCTTGCATCTAGACTTTTAATTCTTTCAACTCCGATAGGGACATCTGATATAGGGCCTTAGAAATTGGCTTAGTACCTGGGGCCAACTCTATTACGAATTCCACTTTTCGCTCTGGCGGTAAACCTAGCAATTTCTAAGGAAAAACCTCAGGGAAATTGCACACTATAGGGATTTCTTCCAACTTAGGTTCCTCTAAAATCGGATCATTTATATTTACCAAATATCTCTCGCAACCTTCATCAAGCATCTTAGTCGCCTCAAGCGAGGAAATCTAAAGGATCGAGGTTCCTCCTCGGTTTCCCGGGAATTCAAACCTAGGATGTCCAATCGGATTGAATTGAATCATCATATTGCCGCAATCCATAACGGCTTTCTGCTTCGTCGTCCAATCCATACCGATGATCACATAGAAATCATACATGGGCTAATACAACCAAATCAATCCTTTCGTCTACATTCCCAATCACAATTTTACAGTCCAAGCACCTCAATGATACTAACACCCTATCATGCAGTGGTGTTGTCACACATAGCATATTCTCAAGTAGTACTGGCTCAAGACCGACTAATCTAACAAACTGTTCTGAAATAAACGAATGGGTTGCTCCGGGATCAAATAACGCATAGGCAGCATGATCACATAGAAAAATGGTACCTATGACCACGCTTGGTGCATCCTCGACATCCTTGCGCGCCATTGCGTATACTTTTCCTTGCACTGGTGGTTTGCCCTGAATAGCCGGTAGGGGATTCCTGACTTGATTTCCAACTCTGGGCGGTTGATGTTGTCCTGGGGGTCCCAAAGGTCGTTGCTAGGGGTAGTTCTTTATCTGATGCTCTAAGCTTCCGCAATGAAAACAAGCCCCGAATCTATTCGGTGGCTGGCTAGGCTTCCCTACATTCCTTCTCGGCGGTGGAACAAATTGCCTATTACTGGTCATCAGCTTCTTGCGGAAGCAACGATTGTCCCGATTCTGAATAAATCTAGATCCCGATGCTGCTGCCCTTTCCATATGATATCTCTCCATGGTTTGGGCTCCTTCATACAATTCTCTATAATCTCTGATATTCAACAGGAGCATTTGGGTGCGAAGATCTAGTTTCAGTCCATCCCGGAATCTCCGAGCTTTATCTAGTGGATTCTCCACCATCCTTAGGGCGAATGATGACAGCCTTGAAAACTTTGCTTCATATTGAACTATTGTCATCGACCCCTGACGAAGTCTCATGAACTCCGCCATTTTCTTCTCCTGGGCACTCTTCGAGAAATATTGTCCATAAAAATTCTTTACAAATATTGCCCAGGTCTGTTCCATATTCTCTAGGAACACTCTGTCTCTGACTGCCTTCCACCAATCATTGGCATTGTCTTGCAGCTAATAGATTGCCAAAGAAATCTTCTCAGCTTCAGTACATTCCAATAAATCAAACGCCTTCTCCAATTCCTCCACCCAATGTAGGGCGGTTTCTAGGTCACCTCTGCTCGTGAACTTGGGCGGTTTCAGCTTGAGAAATTGCTCCACCAACTGGTGCATCGGTCTAGCTACTACCATTGGTTGAGCTTGAGCTTGTTGGGCTTGGGCTTGCTGAGCCTGGTTCCCGTTAATGGCAGCTGCTGCTGCAGCCTCAGCAATGACTGTGGCTCTCTCTTGGGCCTGTTTGCCCATGACATTCCCTATTTCTCTCAGGGTTTCAATGACTTGTTCCATTCTAGGGTCTCTGGCCTCTTGGCCACCAGTACTGGACTGCACTTGGGGTTTCATACCCCTTCTTCTGCTCATTCTTTCAAGTCTGAATGCTCAACTACCTGCTGTAATTCCATTCAGGAATTAGAGACCTAAACCAACTATCCGGTCTAAGTCCTAGACAGGTATTAACACAAAAGCAATCAAACATTCAGCATGTGGCTTAGCACACGGCACCAAAATTCACCCAAGAACTTGCATGCTTACCTCGGGTCGTGCCGCACCTGCATAACACTGGTTCAATCAATCACTAAAACACCAAGCACGCATACCCGATGCGGAGGTATACTTAGCACACTAAGTCGCCTTACAGCCTACCCATTGTCACTACTCCTTATCACTCGAGGGTTCGACCAGAATGGACCGAGCTGTCCTTGCTCTGATACCAATTCGAACGGGGATGTCACGCCTCGTACCCCACGAAGTATAGACATCCCACAAATAGGTCGAAGTGTGGTGCGACGCTCCCAGGTTACGTCACCGACTCAAAAACCCAATCAGAGAAAACACGACACATGCGGAATGGCATATATAAAATATATATACAACTACTCAGAGACAACAAATTACAAACGATTAAAAATAATATATATATACATGCTCATTACTATGAACTTTATACAATATCCATTTGTAACAAAGATACAACAAAAAGGGGCCACGAAAACAAAAAGGAATCAATGGCCGAGGAGGTCAAACTATCTACAGGAGGGCTACGGTCAAAAGTGTCGGCCCTCGCTCCTAAAACTAATAGCTAGCCTACGGTACCCAGTCAAGATCAGATTCCGACGACTCCGAAGAACTCTCGGACTACTCCTAGTCCTCCTCGGAACTCATGGCCTCCGACTCTGTCTCTAGCTTAAGGTCCTACTCCTTAGCCTCGTATATATCCATAGGCTCAAAGGCCTCGGCAGCGGCCTGCTCTAGAACGGGATCTACTACCTCGGGCTCAAAAGCTAATCCACCTAGCTCCTCATGTTCCTCCTCATCTTCCACAATCTCATACTCAACCTCAGAGTCGGGATTGCCCTCCATATCAACATCTACTACATCACCATCTGAACACTGATGGTCCAACTGACCCTCGCCTACAAACGGGACATCGGCAGACCTGATGGGACCGAACTCGTCTCCAAAACGGTCCCGGAAACACCAAGCTAGGTACTCGTGGTCTCAAGGTGAGCTAAACCTACGTCTACCCAAGCTAACGTATAATGTCTAAGGTACACTTCATCATTTCCCACTGGATGAACCATCATCGTGCGCTTGATATGGGTGGGGATCCCGAAATGTAACGGTGCTTCTTTAAAATTCATGGTCGAGGATCTGAAATGTCAGTTTTACAACAATCGTGAGAAAAACTCAGCAAGTATAAACCGCTAATCCTAAACTAGACTAACGTGCACCTCCAGACAGGCAAATCAAACATCACAAACAATGAACCAGTATATCACTATAAATCATGTGCAATTGTACCGACCCGAAGGCCCACAATTGAATATAATGACCCGTAGGCTCGACCCGAAGGTCAACAGTTGATAAAACGACCCATATGCCTGACCCGAAGGCCACAATTTGCTAAATTGACCCGTAGGCCCGACCTGAAGGCCAACGGTTTGATAAAATTGACCCATAGGCCCGACCTAAAGGCCACAATTTGATAAATCAACCCGTAGGCCTGACCCGAAGGCCAACAGTTTGATAAATCAACCTAAAGGCCATAATTTGATAAATCTCAGACATGTACATCAAGCAATCAATTTCAGTCATACCATAACGTACGTTAGTAATTCACATGCCCGGGAATACAAAATTAATTACCGATGCCAAATCACCAAGCATAATTATTTTCAAATTAGACATATTTCACTCATTCTCGGCACTCCTAATCATTTCCATTCTAGTCCAATCCACTCCACGTTCATTCCGCACATTCACTCCAAAGCAATTAAATTCGCTTAAGGCCCGCCTCGGACAATTCACTTACAACCATCATTCTCACCATCGCGGGATCATCCAATAGGACTTATACAAGCCCTAACCAACCCCTAAATTGCCTAATCCCAAGTCTTTAATCAAAGAACTCAATTTGTGCACCACTTAGGCAATTTAGTGCAATTCGGTATTGGATGAACAGTACCGGGGCAAATTATGTCTCGGGCACTAAACCACACTTAAACAACCTCATTAGGCCCTAATCACCCAACAACCAAATACACATAATTAAGCTTTAACTAAACCTAATTAGCTCCTAAATTGCCTAATTCAAGTCGTTAATCAATGAATCCAATTAGTGCAAAACTTAGGTAAATTCGGTACTGGATGAACAATACCAGGGCAGCACCCTCTTTAGGCCTGAATCCACCTTTAAACCACTCCATTAGGCACTAATTAGGTCCCCTAATCACCCCACACAACATTAGACCTAATTAGACCTTAATTAAGCTTAATTAACCTATAAATTACCCTCTAAAATGCACAATTAATCTAATTAAGGGTTTAGAAGTTTATACTAATTCTTGGATCCCTTATCCGTCCAAAACCTCGCCCTAATATTGACTCGAGGCAATGGGAACGGACGGCCGATTCAATTTTCAGGTCCGACCTTCTCCAGGACACGCCACTTTCGTGAGAATCGACGGCGGCGTTTCGGGCAAGCCCGGTGGTCACTCTTAGGCGACCGTGATGATGGTTTGTCGTCAAAGCGCCCTCTTAGCTTAATGGGATAGTAGCTATGATATGGTGGTCGGGGGTGTAGGTGGTGGCCGGGAGTGGTTGTCACACCCCGTCCCCACCGCGCCCCCATGCGACATCCCGCTTCACGGTCGATCGTTTTAACGCGACGTCCCCAGACGCCGTCGCGCCGACCCAAAAGAAATGCGTAAGCGGAAGCGTGTAATAATAACCTGCATAATAAAAACATGACTAAGGAATAGACATCGAAATTTAATAAACACCAAACATTAAAAACCTTCAATATTACAAAAAGGTAACCCGGCTTCCCAAAGTCAAACCACAATTTTTCAAAAGAGGGCGGTGGTTAACGAGCCTAACTTCTCTACAAAAAGGAACTCAAAATATACAGGGCAGTTGATCTGTCCTTCAATCCCTCGTAGCACTCCGGGCGGGTCTCCCAATCGGTCACGGTCATGGATCCGAAAGTGGTTATGTAATAACCGTGAGACAGAGTCTCAATAAGCAACAACCTAAACCTAACCTAGGCTAATGCGTACCCAGACCAGTCTAACATGCACACTACCAATCAAGACAGTCAATTACACAAGAAGGGCTTACCTCGCCTCGAACCACGTGCCAATCCTCGTGATATTAACTCAAGCATAATAATGCAAGAATAAATCACCGCCATTTCACAATCACCATCACACACACCTCCACTCGAAATCAAACGATCCAAACCAAAGACCCAACCCATCCAACCAATCATTCACATGCACTATCGGTCAATTCGATCAACATCCACATGCTCAATCACCAATCCAAATCACACTCAACCAATCAATCTAGTCACACTCAACCAGCCACATCAATCACACTCAAAACACATGCGCATCCATCTAACTTTCTCACAACTCGGGACAACACCCCTCGGGTCTTTTCACCGCCCGGGGTAATCTCGCCGACCCAAAAAATTCCGGCATCAAGCGTCAACCGCCTCGAGGCCCGTTCTCAGATGCGGCCCGCGTAAACAAACCGCCTCGGGCTCATTCTCACTAGCCCGCGTAAACCGCCTCGGGGCTCATTCTCCGCGGCCAGCGTAAACACGCCTCGGGCTCATCTTTCTTTCCAATGACCAGCGTAAACCGCCTCGGGTCTTTTCTTGCCCTTTCACGGCCAGCGTCAACACGCTCGGGGCTCAACTTTCTTTCCAATGACCGGCGTAAACACACCTCGGGTCCAATCATGCCTTATTCAACCCACACCCAGCGTAACCTCGCCTCGGGTTGGCTCATTCCCCTCCCGTCGATCCGGGCTTAATTCCTCCTGGCGAGTAAAGGCCTGCGCCTTTATCTAGTTAACTCAAACTCACGCCAAATCACACGATCACCCGTACCCCATATTCAATTCAAATCCCACGATCGCCACATCATCCACCAACCCGACATTCAAGTCGGCCACGCACAATTGCCCAAATCGAGCATACTAAACAATCTAATTTAAATTGCATAAGTAAATCACCAAATCACTAAATTAATACCAACCAAAATAAAACAACCCAAACCACACTACGAGGAGGTCTACAGTCCAAATTTGTACCGGTCCAAAAAATTCACTTTCTCACTTTTTCCGATAACCTCGACCGGCTGCAAATTATATCGACACCGTCCAATTTATTTCATCCCGAAACTCCTAAAATCGACATTGTCAAGTTCAGGGTATAAATAACGACCAAATTCGATCGAAAAGCGATTCTAGCAAAATTTCTAATTTTAAAAATAAGAACCGAGAGTGACTGCCCCCAAGTAAATTTTATTATAAAGCGCCAAGAAATACTCGTTTTATAATTCCCAAAAATGGGCCAAAATCCGGATCATTACGATTGGTGGTGCTCGGGGTCGCACAATACGTGAGGCGGTCGGTGGCATCCCGGTTGGCCCTCTCGGCCTCCGCTAAACAAATAATCGAGGGCGGTGATTTTGCAGGGCAAGGCCGGTCGGCGGTGGGTTGGGTGTCGGGGGTGGCGCCGGTGGCCTTTAGTCGAGTTTCGGTGGTGTGGCTATTCCGACGCGTGAGCGGTGGCAACCGAAAGGAGGCAGCGGAGGAACGGAGAAGGAACGACGGTCGTGCAAGACTAATCGGGAGGGAGAGAGTGAGCCGAGAGTGTGACTAAGGAGAGAGAGTGAGCTGGTAAAAAATGGTCAAGGTTGAGCTAGTGGAATCCATGTGTCAAGATCCAACCTATTTGGACAACTTTGCCCCTAATCCAATGGCTAACATTTGATCTAATCCAATAATTCAAGGGTCCATTGATCATTTGTCCTCAACCATAGGCTGACCAGACTTGGTTTAGTCTTCTTAACCTTGGTTAATCCCCTAACTTTGGCCAAAATTCGGAATTAAATAAAATGGCCCTAGGGGCATTTTCGTAATTTTCCGATCCTGGATCGAAATTTCAATTTTTTTCCATACCAGTCCTATATATAAATGACCCCAAATAATATAGTGTCGGATCCTTAAAATCATTCTTTAAGCCCCGATAATCACCAAAATTTGGAGGGGCAAAACTGTAAATTTTCGTCCCGAGGTCGAAATTCCAATTTTCGACTGTACACACTCGAGATGTGCATGGCCACTCCAAAACGGCTTCGGTTTCGAAAAATAACCTCGTTTGGCCTCGGAAACGGTCATCGAGGTCCCTAGGGGCAAAATGGTAATTTTCTCAATTTCTGTCGAAATTTCAGTTTTCAACTGTACTAGTCCCGAATATGTGTGGCCACTATATAATGACGTCGGTCTTATAAATTATTCATAATCACCCTTGAAATTTTGACGACGAAGTTCGGTTTCAATTTCGTGATCAATTCTACTCGTTTTGAGGTTTTAGGGCCTCTCGCTAACGGGCGGCTGTTCAGGTGTTACGCATATCAATCTAAGGTTGTCCGAGTCATGATGGCCTCGAATTTCGGGAGAACGTGAGGAATTATCACTAGTAC
>JAMXDD010000004.1:14781206-14824540 GCA_024733475.1 Syzygium grande | reverse complement strand
CGGAGGTCACGATCGTTCGGATTAAATTCGAAATTCGTTTATCAGGCGTACTTTCGGTCACGCGGAATCACCTACGATCCGATCGCACGTTACTGATTACATCGAATCCATCATTTTCCTAAGATCGGCCCATATTGGCTTAAAATATTCCCTCGACGTTTCTCAAAATTGGTGCTCAATCGCGATCGGATCCTCGGTCCACGTACCTGTTTTTATTTAGCCTTTCTCATTTGGTTAGTATCCTGTGATTGATCAAGTCCAGGTGAGACTTACTAAAATCAAATGAGAATTAATGTACACTTTATTGGTCTTAGTAACGGGTCAAAATTCAGGATGTTACAGCCTGGTTCCCGTTGATGGCAGCAGCTGTTGTAGCTTTAGCAGCCTCAGCAATGACTACGGCTCTTTCCTGGGCCTGTCTGCCCATGACATTCCCTAGTTCTCTTAGGGTTTCAATAACTTGTTCCATTCTAGGATCTCTAACCTCTTGGCCACTAGTACTAGATTGCACTTGGGGTTCCTTGCCCCTTCTTCAGCTCATTCTTCTAGTCTGAGTGCTCAACTACCTGTTATAATTCCGTTCAGGAATTAGAGACCTAAACCAACTAACCGGTCTAAGTCTTAGGCAGGTCTTAAAACCATAACAATCAACACTCAGCATGCGGCTAGCACAAACACAGAATATCACCTAAGGACTTGCACTCTTACCTCGGGTCCCGCCGCACCTGCATAACACTGGTTCAATTAATCACTAAAACACTCAAGCACAAGCACTCCGGAGGTACACTTAGCACGCAAGGTCACCCCGCGGCTACCCATGGTCACTACTCCTTATCACTCCAGGGTTCGATCAGATTGGACCAAGCTATCCTTGCTCTGATACCAATTCGAGTTGGGATGTCACGCTCCGTACCCCACGAACCGTAGACATCCCACAAATAGGTCGAAGTGTGGTGCGACGCTCCCAGGTTACGTCACTGACCCGAAAACCCAAATCAAAGAAAACACGACACATGCGGAAATGACGTATATATAATATGTATATATATACACCCAGACAATATACAAAGCAATGATGAATAGCACCAGACATCAAATTACAAACGATAAAAAGAACAATATATACATTCATTATGAAACTTATATACAATATCCATTACAATATAAAAGATACAACAGTAGGGCCACTAAGATAAAAAGGATCAGTGGCTGAGGAGGTCAACTACCAAGAGATGAGGGCTACGGTAAAAAAGTATTGGCCCTTGCTCCTAAAACTGAGGTCTAGCCTAGGGTACCCAGTGAGGATCAAAGCCTGACGACTCATAGGAGCTCTCAGAATACTTCGGCTCTTCCTCGGTACTCATGGCCTCCGACTCTGTCTTTGGCTCATTATCCTGCTCCTCATCCTAGTCTATATTCATAGGCTCAGGGACCTCGGCAATCGCCTGCTCTGGAAAGGGATCTACTACCTTAGGCTCAAAAGCTAATCCACCTAGCTCCTCATGTTCCTCCTCATTCTCCACAATCTCGTACTCGACCTTAGAGTCAGGATTGCCCTCCATATCAACATCTACTACATTACCATCTGGGCATTGACAGTCTAGTTGACCTCTCCTATAAACGAAACATCGGCAAACCTGATGGGACCAAACTCGTCTCCAAAATGGTCCCGAAAACACCAAGCTAGGTACTCGTGGGTCTCATGGTGAGCTAATTCTACGTCTACCCAAACTAATGTATAATGTCTAAGGTACACTTCGTCATTCCCCACTGGATGAACCGTCATCGTGCGCTCGATATGGGTGGGGATCTCGAAACGTAACGACGCGTCTTTGAAATTTATGGCTGGGGATATAAAATGTCGATTTTACCACAACCGTGAGAAAAACTCAGCAAGTATAAACCGCTAATCCTAAACTAGACTAAAGTGCACCTTCAAACAGGTAAATCAAACACAATAATTAATGAACCAGTAAATCACTATAATTAACGTGGGCCCATGGCCCAATTCATTGTCTCATAGCCCTGCAGGTTAGGCATTTGAAATCAATATAAATCATGTGCAATTATAACGACCCGAAAGCCTATAATTGAATATAACGACCCGTATGCCCGACCTGAATGCCGCGCGGTTGGATAAAGCGACCCGTAGGCCTGACCCGAAGGCCACAGTTTGATAAAATGACCCGTAGGCCAACATGCTGAATTCAATTATTCACTAAGTCAATGAATTCAACGCACCCTCGACACATTCAATTTATTTCCATTCTAATCCAATCAATTCAACATTTATTCCGCACGTTTATTACAAATCAATTTAATGCGCCTAAGGCCCGCCTTGGGCAAATCGATCTCAATCGTCGCTCTCACCATCTAGGGGTCATCCAATAGGATTTATACAAGTCCTAATCAACCCCTACAATGCCTGAATTCTTGCCATTAATCAATCATCCATTAAATACTCAACTTGGACAAACTAAGGCATTTTCGATATTGGATGAACAGTACCAGGACAGAGTATCAATTAGGCCTTAAACCATATTTAATCCATCTCATTGAGCCCTAATCACCATCGCTAATCACCCATCAATCAAATACTCCTAATTAAGCCTTAACTCATTACAATTAGTCCCTAAAATGTCAATTCAAAGTCCTTAGCCAATGAACCCAATTAATGCAACACTTAAGCAAATTCGGTTACGGTGAATAGTACCGAGGCAGCACCCTCATTGGGCCCTAATCCACCCTTAAACCACTTCATTAAGCACTAATTAGGTCCTCTAATCACTCCACACAACGCTAGACCTAATTAGACCATGATTAAGCCTAATTAACTCTTAAATTACCCTCTAAAATGCACAATTAGATTAGTTAAGGGTTTAGGGTTTATACTTGCCTAATATTGACTCAAGGCGGCGGGGCAGGTGGCGATTACCGACCGCAGCGGTGAGAATCAACGGTGGCGTTCCAGGGGCAAGCCGGCGGTCACGGCGGCACCGGCAATGGTTGGTGGTGTCCACGGCGCTTGGTCTTGTGGTCGAGAGAGAGAGATAGAGATGAGGGGTGAAAGGAGGAGGGTGGCGTGTGGTCTTCGGACGGTGGGCGGCTCGGCGGTGGCGGCTCACGTGCAGCCCAGTGCAGGTGTGGATGGCCTCCCGGCGGTGATGACGTTAAGAGGAAGAAACGGCGAGGAAGAGAAGGAAAATGGGGGCTTCGGCTGATCAAGATGGGAAGGAGAGAGAGAGAGAGAGAGGTCAATTATGGCCAAAGTTGGACTTAGTGGAATCCATGTGTCACAATCCAATGCCTTTGGACAACTTTGCCCTTGATCCAAGGGCCACCAATTGATCTTATCCAATAATTTAGGGGTTGAATGGTCATTTATCCCTAACCCAAGGTTGACCAGACCTGGTTTAGCCCCATTTAACCTTGGTTAATCCCTCAATCAGGGTCAAAATTCGGAATTAATTAAAATTGCCTTAGGGGCATTTTCGTAATTTTTCGATCCCGGACCAAAATTCTAATTTTTATCCATACCGATCCTATATATTCATGGCAAGAATCATCGATGTCAAATCCTTAAAAATCATCCTTTAAGCCCTTGAAAATCGGTCCAAGAAAGTTTCGAGGGGCAAACTATAAATTTTTGTCTCGGGGTCGAAATTCAATTTTAACGATGCGCACTCCGTACATCGTGGGCACCCCAAAATGGCATCGGTTTAGAAAAATAACCCGTTGGGCCTCGAAAATAGACATCGGGGTCCCTAGGGGCAAAATTGTAATTTTCTCAATTTCTGTCGAAACTCCAATTTTCAACCGTACTAGTCCCAAACATGTGTGGCCACTATAAAATGACGTTGGTCTTGCAAAATATTCGTAATCATCCTTGAAATTTTGACGTCGAAGTTCGGGTCTAGTTTCGCATTCAATTTTACTCGTTTTGAAGTTCTAGGGCCTCTTACTAACGGGCGGTTGTTTAGGTGTTACGTGCATCGACCTAGAATTGTCCAAGTCGTGATGGCCTCGATTTTCGGGAGAACGTGAGGAATTATCACTAGTACCGGAGGTCGCGATCGTTCGGACTAAATTCGGGATTCGTTTGTCAGGCGTACTTTCGGTCATGCGAAATTACCCGCGATCCGATCGTACGTTACTAATTATATCAGATCCGCCATTTTCCTAAGATTGGCCCATATTGGCCCAAAATATTCCCTTGATGTTTCTCGAAATCGATGCTCAATCGCGATCGGGTCCTCGGTCCATGTACCTGTTCCTATTTAGCCTTTCCCATTTGGTTAATATCCCGTGATTGATCAAATTCGGGCGAGACTTGCTAAAATCAAATGAGAATTAATATATACTTTATTGATCTCGGTAACAGGTCAAAATTCAGGATATTACACTAGCCATCCGTTTGTGGATGATAGGCAGTACTAAACTGCAACTTCATTCCTAAAGTCGATTGCAAACTTTTCCAAAAATTAGTCAGAAACCTTGGATCACAGTCCGGCGTGATTGATCTTTGGTACTCCATGCAATCGGCGATCATCGAACATATAATTCCTCGTACCTTTCAATTCGAAGTCTTTTCGCCTTTGCCGGAACTGCACCGATTTTTGTCGATCGATCTACTATTACCCAAATGGAATCATGTTCTCTTTGGCTCCTCGATAGTCCGAGACAAAATCCATCATGATGTGCTCTTATTTCCATTCGAGGATCTCTAGCGGTTTCAACAACCCTCCGGGCTTTCAGGTCTTTGGGCCTTCACTTATTAGCACTTCAAGCACTCGGCCCATGCTTGGCCACATCTTTCTTGATCCATTCCACCAATAATGTTGCCGCAAATTCTGGTACATCTTTGTATTACCGAGGTGGATATTGTAATTACTGCGATGTGCCTCACTTAAAATTTCCTCTTTGAGTTTCAAATCATCAGGCACACACAATTATCCTCGGAACTTCAAAATTCCGTCCTCATTCACTTGGTTTTCCCAGTTTCCTTGCAGCGGCATCCAATTCAACAATCTTTTGTATTTCTTAATATGTAGACTGGAGTGCCTTAATCCTTGTCTGGATCTCCGGTTCAATTCTCAATATGGCCATCAGATTAGACATCTAGCTCACCTCAAATTTAAACTCCAAGTCTCTAAGTTCTTTCAGTAAAGTCCACTCTTTGACCATCATTTGCGCCATACCTGACTTACGACTCAGCGCATCTGCCACTCTATTCACTTTCTCCGGATGATACAAGATGTCGCAGTCGTAGTCCTTCAGAAGCTCCTTCCATCGGCGCTGCCTCATATTTAATTTCTTCTGCGAGAATAGGTACTTGAGGCTTTGATGATCAGTATAGATCTAAAACTTTTCCCTATACAAATAGTGTCTCCAGATCGTAAGGGCAAAGACAATCGCTGCCAACTCTAAATCATGCGTCGGATAATTCATTTCATGCAGCCTCAACTGGCGCGGCGCATATGCCACTACTTTTCTGTGCTGCATTAGTATCCCACCAAGTCCTCTTAACGAAGCATCACTATAAATCTCGAATCCTCCTAGCCCAGATAGGATGGTTAACACTAGGGCAGTTGTAAGCCTATGCTTCAACTCCTAAAAACTTTTTCATATTTATCATCCCATTTAAACTTAGATTCCTTCTTAAGCAATCGCGTTAATGGCATGGCTATCGACGAGAATCCTTTTACAAAGCGTCGATAATAGCCAGTAATCCCAAAAACTTTGGATTTCCGTTACTTTGAGGTTTGTCTTGGTCACTTCATTGCTGCCTCAATCTTTATCGAGTCCACAGAAATTCCATCCCCCGAAACTATGTGTCCAAGAAACGCCACTCTACTTAGCCAAAACTCACACTTACTAAACTTAGCGAAGAGTGCGTGTTCCCTTAAAGTTCAATAGCACCTCGATCAAATGTACCTCATATTCCTCAGGATTCTTCGAATATACCAATATGTCGTCGATGAACACTATGACAAATCTATCCAAGAACTCCTTGAATACCCTATTTATTAGATCCATAAAAGCTGCAGGAGCATTAGTCAATCCGAAGGGCATCACTGTAAACTCATAGTGCCCGTACCGCGTCCTAAAAGTGGTATTAGGTATATTTTCCTTTTAGATTCTCAGCTGATGGTATCCAGTCCGCAGATCAATCTCAGAAAACACGAACGCTCCTTGTGTCACGTCCCAAACCCCACGGCATGCAACATCCCTACCTTGGTCGATATGTTCACGACGTCCTAGGAAGCGTCGCCGACCCAATGCCCACGTTGAGAGAGCAAAGCACAAGCGAAAGCAAATAGATAGATAACACCCTAACAATATAATTATAAGTCAAGGATAGCCAAATAATAACCATCACGGCTGAAAATATATACACTTTATATATCACTAACGAAAGCTATTTTTATAATATTTACATATACAAACCAGACTAAATAAAGATCAAACCAAGAATAGCCAACGCTTAACAAAAAAAGAGGCTAGATGGCTATAAAGTAAGTCCATCAACCTACAAGGAGGACCATTATAAAAGGAACAGCCTCCACTCCTATCACTCCACCCTACACTATGCCTCCTGGTTCGGATCCGAGGACTCGGTAAGATCATCCGACAACTCCTTGGAAGCCTCCTCACTAGACCCTAACTACTCGACTCCATGGCACAGGGCTGCTTTGTTTGTCCTCAAGAATTCATCTCTAGCTCTAGATCTGAATCTGAGTCCTAACTCTTCATTTGATCCTACCTTTACATCTGAACCCAACTCAATGACCTCCTTGTCCTAGTCCCGTCAGGGTCCTAATCCATTAGGTCTCGGCTCTGCTTCGACCTCCTCCTCATCCATTGGCTTGGGGTCATCATACCATACCTCGGGTTCCTTATTCATGGCCACGAGGCTCCTCTACGGTTGGGGGATCCATAATCTAGCCATCAGCTATCTCGAGGTATCATCACCCCACCTATATCTATTGGGACATCGAAGGTCCCGAGGGTCACTCGATGTTTCCATCCTATATCTATTGGGATGTCGAAGGTCCCGAGTGGTCGCCCGATGTTTCCATCTGCATCTTTCAAGCATCAAGCTACGTACTCTTGAGTGCAGTAAAAATATTCACCCATATTCACAAATACTACGAGCGGTATCTCACATATCTTCCCATTCCACAGTGGGTATACTCTCGAGGTAGAGTGGATTTGCATAGGGATCCCAAAAAGGCGACCTTACCATGCTTAGGGCTGGAGATCTAAAAGGTGAGTTATTACAGTAGTGAGGCGAATCTCGGTGAGTATAACCCCTAAACCTAGAGCTAAGTTAACATGTATTCTCCCGACAACTGATCCACAACAAACATAATAATATCAGCGACAATTAACCCTCGATCTAGGCCCTTGGGCCCATATCACTCACCTAAGCGACCTACTTGATTAATCATTTCAATAATATATCAAGTCACACCATGAAAGTACCGGGTTCATTTTATGCGTCATCGCATACTCACGCTCATCGGTGTTCGTTTATGAAGCTATTCACCGAGCCTTATGCATGCATATGTTTATCTTTATGCCATAATCATGTCTCGGTTCACTTGCCCACACTAGCACACTAGCAAATGCTCAATTTATTATTTAATATGACCCGCATAAAAATGCTTGAGGTCCCTTTCTTAAACATAACACTCATGGCCAGCGTTAAAAAACACCTCGAGGCCTAGTGTTTCTAGCTTTTTTACAAAGTGCATGGTTTGGTCATCTTCGAATAAAGCCCAGGCATCGTCACCTTCAAAGTGCATGAAGGCCAGCACACCCGCACTAATAACTTGTCAGGGGCAAATTGTGATCACACATACACACCGATTATTATCTAAACCCCGCATAACACGTATCCGGGATAATTAAGTGATCACATGCTCATGGCGAGAGCACACATTCTACGCACATTTCATCTTATGCCACACTCTCGGCATACACAATGTGTGACCATACAATACAACATAATGAACCATGAGCATCGACATAGCTCAAGCACCCAATCAATTTTATGTCAAAATAATATGCTCAACTCCAGCAACATGCTCACTAGGCCGATTAATACGGTGCGCCCAATTCACAATTCACAATTCACAATTCGGCATTCAATTCAAGCCCAATTGGCCAATTACATCTTGCATAATTCCCGCGAGCACCGACATGGCATATCGCAATTTATAGCAATTTATCACAATTCAACCAATAGAACAATCACGAGGGCAATCCGGTAAACTCGACTCATTAATCCATAATAATCCTTTATTTCAATCCTCAATGTGGCCAATTTAATCCACTAAGTCCTCAACCTAGACAACTATCAACTTGCACTTGCTTGACCTCCAATCGACCTCTACTTCAACCTATCAGTCCATCAATTCTATCATTTAAAACACATCCATCAATCGACCTGCCAATTCCACTAATTGGCGAAATTCACATTCTAATCTCCCTAACTATCTAACCCGTCTAGAAAACGCATAATTAGTCCTGATCAGGGCTTAGGAATTATACTCATTTAATTCTAGACCATGACGGCGAGCGGCGACCGTCGCCGGTGGACGGTTTGTCACGGTTGGGTTTTATTTGGTGTGGCGAATGGTGGGGGTCTCGGCGATGTGACTTCTGACCAGCCCGGTCATGACCCGTCCATATGGTGGCGGAAGGTGGGGATGAGGAAAACCAGGTGGTGAAAGTGGCGGTGGTGGCTGGTCACGGACGTGACAAGATGGCGGCTCCGGCGGTGGTCCCTCTGACCGGTTGTTCGGTGAGTGATCCCTACTACCACCGAGAGAGAGAGAAAGAATGGGCTGAGGGTGATGGTGAGGTGGTATGGCGGTGGACTAGGTGAACGCGCCCTCGGGGTGGTGGCGGCCTTGTGCCACGGTGTGATCCAACGCTCTTGGGTAGGCAGAGGGATATCGTGAGGAAGAGAGAGAGGAGGGGCCACCAATAGAAGGGTGAGGAGAGAGTGAGGTTCGGTCTTGGTCAAACATTGGGGCTAGAGGACACTTGTCATAAATCTACCCTACTTGACCATTTTACCCCTCATCTAATGGCCCTTAATCATTCTTATCCAATAATTGAGGGGCAAAAAAAGAGTCTTTGGCTCAATTATTGATGCTTATCCAAATGTAATTAATGCCTTAATTAATTTCTCTAAAATTCGGAATCAAAAATTGGCCTAGGGGTAAAATGGTCATTTTTCCAGTCCCGAGTCAAAATTCCGTTTTTCGACTGTACTAACCCCAAATGTGAGTGGCCAACATAATATGGCATCGGAATTGCAAAAAAAGCCCTCGAAAATTGATTGCGAAGTCCGGGTCTAATTTCATGATCAAAACTCGCTAAATTTCTAATTTCGAGTCTCTCACTAACAAAGCGGTACATTTATGAGTTATGCGTATCAACCCAGGGTTATCCGACTCATGACGGTTCCGATCATTGAGAGGATGAGAAATTATTACTAGTCCCAAAGGTCGCGATCGTTCGGTTCAAGTTCAGGACTGGTTGGCCACGTGCATTTTCGATTGTGCAGAATCACCTGCGATCCGATTGTATATCGTTGGCCTTGGCCAAATCAAATCCATCACTTTTCCTAAGATCGACCCATGTCGGCTTAAAATATTGCCTCATCATTTCTCGTGATCGGTGTCCGATTCGCGATCGGGTCCCTAGTCTACATACCATTTTTCGATTAGCTATACCTCATTGATTAGTATCCCGAGAGTGATCAGCTCTAGGCGAGAGTTACTAAAATGAAATGCGAAATGATGTCAATTTTATTGGTCCTAGAAATACATTGAAATTCAAGCCGTTGTACCTTGCAACTGATCAAACAAATCATCAATCCTCAGCAGTAAGTACTTATTCTTAATCGTTACACCGATTCAACTACCGTAATCAATACATAACCTCAATGTTCCATCCTTCTTTCTCACAAACAGGACCGGTGCTCCCCATGAAGACACACTAGGACGAATGAAACCTTTGTAAAACAATTCCTGCATCTGAATTTTCAATTCCTTCAATTCTGACAAGGACATCTGATACGATGCCTTTGAAATCGGTTCTGTGCCCGGGGCCAATTCTATCACAAATTCCACTTCTCGCTCTGGTGACAAACCTGACAATTCCTAAGGAAAGACCTCGAGAAAATTACACACTTCTGGTATCTCTTCCAACTTAGTTTCTGCTATAGTCAGATCAAACACATTTACCAAATATCCCTCGCATCCTTCATCCAACAACTTAGTTACTTTGAGCGAGGAAATCCAAGGGATCGAGATTCCTCCTCGGTTTCCCTGAAATTCAAATCTAGGATGTCCAATCGGATTAAACTGGATCACTCTATTGCTTTAATCCACTACAGCTTTCTACTTAACCAGCCAATCCATTTATCACATTAAAATCGAACATGGTCAACGCTGCCAAGTCGATGCTTTCTTCTCTATCCCCAATCACTATTTTACAACTAGGACACCTCAATAACACTAATACTTTATCATTTAATGGGGTTGTCACACAAAGTATAGTCTCAAGCATAACAGGTTTAATTCCAACCAATCTAACATACTGCTCTGAAATAAATAAATGGGTCGCCCCTGGGTCAAACAATGCATACACAACATGATCACATAAAGAAATCGTACCTGTGACCATGCCCGGTGTGTCCTCCGCCTCTCTCAGCTATACATAAACTCGTCCTTCCTTGTTGGCCTACCCCGATTAGCCCGATGGGGGGATTCCCAACTTGATTCCCTATTCGGGTTTCTTTGCGGTTGCCACAGGGTTCTTGAGGGCCTTTGCTCGGGACAATTTTTTAATTTGATGCTCCAAACTCCCATATCTAAAGCATGCCCCAAATCGGTTCGATGGAGGTTTTAGCTTTCTAATATTCCTTCTGGCGGGTGGGATGAAGCGCCTATTTCCTACCATTGGCTTTTTCCATGAATTTGGTTGTCCCTATTAGGAGGCGAACCCGCGATCCAAAAACAGACTGCCGGGTCTACTTGATCTCGCTCAAGAGCCCGAGCTCTATCATAGATGTCCTCATAGGTCCTTAAATTTGCGGTATCAACGGGTGCGAATGTCAGGTTTCAACCCTTCTCGGAACCTTCGCGCCTTGTCCTCGGGATGCTCCACCATCCTTGGTGTAAACTTGGACAATCTAGCAAATTTGGCCTCGTCTTGATCGGCGGTCATTTGACCTTGGTGGAGTCACATAAACTACGCTTTATCTTCCTTTCCTAGCACTTTCCGAGAAATATTTTCCATAAAAACTCTTGGTGAACACAGCCCAGGTCTGGGCGACACCTTTCAGAAATACTCTAGCCCTGGTGGCCTTCCACCAATCATTTGCGTTTTCCTGTAATTGGTATACCACTAGGGTCACCTTCTCATGCTCGGTGCACCCCAACACCTCAAATGCCTTTCCGAGTTCCTCTACCCATCTCGGTGCAGTCTCAAGGTCACCTTTTCTGGTAAACTTAGGTGGCTTTAACTTTAAAAACTATTCTACCAGCTGATGCATTTGCCTATTCTCAGCTGCATGAGCTTGCCCAATATTGGCTTGGTTTCCATTCATAGCAGTAGCTACTGCAGCCTCAGCAGCCTAGGCAATGGTGGCAGCCCTTTCCTGAGCTTGCCTACCCATAATATTCCATATCTCTTATAGGGTCTGAATCACATCCTCCATTCTAGGATCTCTGGCCTCTTGGTCTCCAGCACTTAGTTGCCCCTGGGGTTCTTTTCCTCGACGCCTCATGGTACTAATCTCACTACCTGCCTACTTGCTATAATCCCACCAGGAATTAGAGACCTAAACCAAACTAACCCGGTCTAAGGTCCTAGGCAGGTGGCTAGCACATCCACAATCAATCACTCGACATGCTAAGCACAAACAACATGGGGACCTCAAACAAGGAGGTACACGCTCACCTCAAGTCTGCTTTGTACACCGCACTTCACGGGTTAATTTACATAACCAAACAATCAAGACACGCATAAATCGGAAGATACACTTAGTACACAAGGTCACCCTATTGGCTACTCAAGGTCATCGCTCCTTATCACTCTAGGTTTCGACTTGATTGGGCCCCAATGCCTTTTGCTCGATACCAAATCAAATGGAGATGTCACACCTCGACACCACGGCGTGAACATCCCATCCTAGGTCGAATTTGGTGCGACGTCCCATGACGCCGTCGTTGACCCAATGCCCAACATACAGATCATTGCACATAAAGCGGCGTATGTAAATATATATATATACACACATCAAGACAATAAACAAGACAACCATGGATAGCACAACACCGAAAATCGATATAAATGAAACATATACATTTCATTGCTATTAAAAATATATACAACATCCATTAGCAGGGAGTACAAACAACAAACCTAAAAACAAGTCAACGGCCACTATGATAAAAAAAGGGACAGTGGCCGGGGTTAGGGATACTAGACTTAGATGGGGCTCTGGTCAAAAAAGTACAGCCCGATCTATCTAAAACTAGAACTAACCTAGGGAACCCAGTCCAAGTCAAAACCAGAAGACTCGAGGATGAAGAGCTATCAGATAACTCCTCCTTGAAATCTAATGAGTCCAACTCGGACTCAGCCTCCGCAGCCTCCTCATCCGCGTCCATTGGCTCAACTTCGCCCTCCTGCTCCACGTTTTGTTCCATGGGTTCTGGTTCTTCCTCTACTTCCATCGGCTCCAAATCATTTGCCTCCCGCATAACTAGCTCAACTCCGGCTTTTTCGAACTACCATCAAAAGGCTTGGGACTAATCTGAGGGTCTACCATCACCACTACCACACCTTACCCATTAACTAGGACATCAAATGTACAGAGGGGTCCATGCTCCCAAATTGATCTCTAAAACACCAAGCTACATATTCGTGGTGCTTTGGGATACCCTTCTTCCACATCAACCAAAGATTAAAGTACTATACCTAACATATGCATTCCCATTCCATAAAGGGTGCACGATCGATGTCCGCCCTAGCTGGCGCGGAATCCCAAAACGCACTGGAGCATCCGACATCCTAAAGTCCGAGGGTTTGAAAAGTTTGGGTTTATACAACAATGAGATGAATCTCAACGGTAAAACCCTAAACCTAAACTAGGCTAATATGTACCTCCCTGACGGCAAACAATTACATGCAATGATAATATTTATCAAACAAATGACCTAGGCCCTTAAGCCCATAGAGCATACAATCAACCCTTACAAAGTTAGGCATTTTTTAATAATAATCACGGCACATGTGCGAACACATTGGTCACGTGTACACCATCGTGATGCTCATGCTTCATTAGTTCCTGTCTCCATATGAATCACCGCTCACGCATTAATAGCCAACACACTTCAACACACTTTTTGTATGCTCATGAATTGCCTCAAACAATACTCGGCACATAATTAAACATAAATCGTATTTCCATCGACATGCCCAATTTCAATTAAACATAAATCTCTAGGGCACATAATTCACAACATGAGTGCATCACAAACTTGTAAAATCAAGGCATCTTCCATACCTAGTCATATCACATTTCACTCTAGGCTTACAATACGGCATCATCCAATTGACCACCAATGATGGGCCGACTCGCTATTAAATCATTTAAACATGGCATAATTGGGAAATTTCAATTAAACCCCAAATTGTCTAATTATGCACTCCACAATGGGTAGCCACTAATCCAGTCCAACAAGGGGCGATAAATCAACATTAAATTGCATTATAAAACGCCAAATCAATCCCAATCACACACCGATTAAATCGGTCCTAAACCACGAGGCATGGCAACCCTAAATGAGCACAAAAAGGCACCAACCAACCACTAATCTATCAATCATGGTAAAGGCCCAATTAAATCCTATTTAGCCAAACTAGGTCAAACTCAATCTATGAGAACCTCCATAAATTAGCCCATCTTAGGGTATTAATCCACCTCCTGATTAGCTCATTTAACTTTCATATGTACCACAAAATCATCTACTAATCATCAACCCATAATTAAGCCTAATCCCATTTTAATTAATCCCTAAAAAACATCTAAACCTATCTAGAGAGGCAAAATTAGTCCTAATCAAGGTTTAGGAATTAATACTTACCTAAAACCAAAGTTCCAACCTGGCTAATCTCGCTTCTTCCGATGGCGGCACCCACGCCGGCATCCACGGCGGTGGCGGTCCGGGCTGTTTGTGGCGAACGCTTGAGAGCGAGAGATCCTGATGGGCGATGGTCGGGCCAAGGGTGGAGGGAGCCGAGAGAGAGGTCAGGTTGAGTGGTGGTGCGGACGTGCTGGATGGTGTTGGCGATGGCGGCGGCCCGAAGAGAAAAGGCATGGCGGAAGAGAGGTAGAGAGAAGAGAGAAAGTGTCTTGGCTTGGGGAGAAAGAAATAATAATGGGAGAGAGACAAGGCAATAAATATCTTTGACCAACTTTTCAAAATTCCAAGATTGCCCTTTAATGCTTGGCTCTCATTCATCCCTATCCAATAATGGAGGGGCATTTTGTTCATTCACTTACCGAATTATTGGGCTGATATAACCATAATTAATCCTTAAATTAATCCCCAAAATTATCCAAAATTTGGAGTGCCCAAAATTAGCTTAGGGACAAAATGGTCATTTTTCGATTTCAAGCCGAATTTCCATTTTTCGACCGTACTAACCCCAAATATATGTGGCCACACTAAAATGGCGTCCTCCTCAAAATAATCGCCACGACCCCCAAATCCGGCGTCCAAGTCGGATCCAATTCCATGATCAAAATTGCTCAATTTAAAATTTTAGGGTCTCTCACTAACGAGTGGGTGTTTATAAGGTTACGCGTATCGACTTAGGGGTTACTTAATCGTGATAGGGCTTGATTACGGAGAAAGTGAGGAATTATCACTAATTCCCAAGGTCATGATCATTTGGTTTAAGTTCAGGATTTGTTTGCCACGCATACTCTCGATCGTGTGGAATCACCTGCGATCCGATTGTATGTCATCGGCCAACCCAAATCTGTCACCCTCCTAAGATCGGCCCACTTTGGCCCAAAATATTTCCTCGTCATTTCTCGAAATCGGTGTCCAATTTGCGATTGGGTCCTTGGTCCATGCACCGTTTCCTAATTAACCATTTCCTTACGGTTAGTATCCCAAAGAGTTCAATTTCAAAGTGAAACTTACTAAAATCAAATGAGGAATAATATCAATCTTATTGATCCCGAAAAAGTCAAAATTTGAGATGTTCGTGAAGTGCTATAAACCTTAAGAGAGAATACGCACTTTCACGCCCAAGTTCGATAAGTCGCGAATTTTGGCTCAATCAAATGGCATTTTCTTGGACATATAATTTCCGAAATGGAATTTTAGTGAACTGAATAAGATTGAGGTAGTGACCAAGTATGGCTAAGACTACATTAGTAATAGAAATTTGTGCTTTGTTGAGAGGACTTGGCTGTGTGTCAATGCAACATGGAAGGTAGTTGGGACCTTGTGTCACGTCGGTTGAGATCACGAGATGGTGCCCAACTCATGATTTGGGGAGTTGGCTGCGATCATCTTAAGCCCTTAAGATTTGTAGGCATTACTTGTGTGGGGAAAAGTTCGGTTACACAGATCATCGAGCCTCAAGTATTTGTTTTTCGTGAAGGAGTTGAATATGAGGCAGCGTCGTTGGATAAAAACTCCTCAAAGGACTACGATGCGACATCTTGTATCACCCTGGAAAGGCTAATCGGCAGTAGATGCGCTAAGTCAAGTCAAGTATGTGCGCACATGATGGTCAAGGAATGGATGCTATTGGAAAGGATAAGAGATTTAAATTTAATTTTGAAGTAAGTTCATGTGTCGAATTTACTCGGCGCATTGAGGATCGAACCCGGAAATCCAAACAGATCAAGGCATTTGCAATATCTGGGACCAAGAAATTAGGAAGATGGTGGAAATGGATGCGCGTAAAAGAAGACCAAATTTCCAACAATCTGAGCGAGGCCCGAGTTCCATGGGCGTTGTGCATGCCCGGCCGGCGTGGAACTTAAGGAGGAATTTTTGAGCAAGCTCATTGGTAATTATAACATTCATCTGGCGATGCGAAGATGTATTAGAACCTACGGTAGCATTACTAGTGAAATGGGATGAAAGCGGATATAGCCAGGTAATGGCGAAATGTCGACTTGTTGGCAAGTAAAGGCGTAGCATTGTAAGCCCTAGAGAACTTCGACCATTAGAAATCCCCGAATGAAAATGGGAACATGTCACAATGGACTTTGTCAGGTTATCAAGGAGCTAAAGGATACAATTGATTTGGGTAATAGTGAACAAGGCCCGACTAAGTCGGCACACTTCCTAGCGGTCTTGGAAGGATTTTTGAGTTAGAAAGGTATGTGGATTTATATGTCTGATTGTCCATTGCAAGGAGTGCGTGAATTACCGGACCTTGGTCTTATAAATTATTCATAATCACCCTTGAAATTTTGACGAATTAAGTTCGGTTTCAATTTAAATGATCAATTCTACTCGTTTTGAGGTTTAGGTCCTCTCTAATCTAGCTAGCCGCTCAGGTGTTTCGCATATCAATCTAAGGTTGTCCGAGTCATGATGGCCTTGAATTTTAGGAGAGCGTGAGGAATTATCACTAGTACGGAGGTCACGATCGTTCGGATTAAATTGGGGATTCGTTTATCAAGTGTACTTTTCGGTCACGCGGAATCACCCTACGATCCGATCGCCGTTCTTGATTACATCGAATCCAATATTTTCCTAAGATCGGCCCATATTAGCTCAAAATATTCCCTCGATGTTTCTCGAAATTGGTGCTCAATCGCGATCGGATCCTTGGTCCACGTACACTGTTCTTATTTAGTCTTTCCCATTTGGTTAGTATCCGTGATTGATCAAGTCGGTGAGACTTACTAAAATCAAACGAAATTAATATACACTTTATTGGTCTTAGTAATGGGTCAAAATTAGGGATGTTACTGCCCTGGTTCCCGTTGATGGCAAAGGCTGTTGCGGCTTTAGCCGCCTCGGCGATGACTACGGCTCTTTCCCGAGCACATTTGTCCATGACATTCCCTATTTCTCTTAGGGTTTCAATAACTTGTTCCATTCTAGGATCTCTAACCTCTTGGCCACTAGTACTAGACTGCACTTGGGGTTCCTTGCCCTTCTTCAGCTCATTCTTCTAGTCTGAGTGCTCAACTACCTGTTATAATTCCGTTCAGGAATTAGAGACCTAAACCAACTAACCGGTCTAAGTCTTAGGCAGGTCTTAAAACCATAACAATCAACACTCAGCATGCGGCTAGCACAACAACACAGAATATCACCTAAGGACTTGCACTCTTACCTCGGGTCCCGCCGCACCTGCATAACACTGGTTCAATTAATCACTAAAACACTCAAGCACAAGCACTCGAGGTACACTTAGCACCTAAGGTCACCCCCCGACTACCCATGGTTACTACTCCTTATCACTCCAAGGTTCGATCGATTGGACCAAGCTATCCTTGCTCGATGCCAATTCGAGGTTGGGATGTCACGCTCTGCACCCATGAACCGTAGACATCCCATAAATACGTCGAAGTGTGGTGCGGCGCCCGAGGTTACGTCACCAACCCGAAAACCCAAATCGGAGAAAACCGACACATCGCGGAAATGACGTATATATAATATGTATATATATACACCCAGACAATATACAAAGCAATGATGAATAGCACCAGACATCAAATTACAAACGATAAAAAGAACAATATATACATTCATTATGAAACTTATATACAATATCCATTACAAACAAAAGATACAACAGTAGGGCCACTAAGAAAAAAAAGGATCAGTGGCTGAGGAGGTCAACTATCAAGAGATGAGGGCTACGGTCAAAAAGTATTGGCCCTCGCTCCTAAAACTGAGGTCTAGCCTAGGGTACCCAGTCAGGATCAAAGCCTGACGACTCATAGGAGCTCTCAGAATACTTCGGCTCTTCCTCGGTACTCATGGCCTCGACTCAGTCTTTGGCTCATTATCCTGCTCCTCATCCTAGTCTATATTCATAGGCTCAGGGACCTCGGCAATCGCTTCGCTCGAAGCAGGATCTACTACCTCAGGCTCAAAAGCTAATCCACCTAGCTCCTCATGTTCCTCCTCATCCTCCACAATCTCGTACTCGACCTTAGAGTCGGGATTGCCCTCCATATCAACATCTACTACATTACCGTCTAGGCATTGTGATCTAAGTGACCTCTCCTACAAGCGAGACATCAAGAAACTTGATGGGACCGAACTCGTCTCCAAAATGGTCCCGAAAACACCAAGCTAGGTACTCGTGGGTCTCATGGTGAGCTAATTCTACGTCTACCCAAACTAATGTATAATGTCTAAGGTACACTTCGTCATTCCCCACTGGATGAACCGTCATCGTGCGCTCGATATGGGTGGGGATCCCGAAAACGTAACGACGTCTTTGAAATTTATGGCGGGGGATATAAAATGTCGATTTTATCACAACCGTGAGAAAAACTCAGCAAGTATAAACCGCTAATCCTAAACTAGACTAAAGTGCACCTTCAGACAGGTAAATCAAACACAATAATTAATGAACCAGTAAATCACTATAATTAACGTGGGCCCATGGCCCAATTCATTGTCTCATAGCCCTGCAGGTTAGGCATTTGAAATCAATATAAATCATGTGCAATTATAACGACCCGAAGCCTACTATTGAATATAACGACCCGTAGGCCCGACTTGAATGCCATGATTGGATAAAGCGACCCGTAGGCCCCGACCCAAGGCCACACATTGATAAAACGACCCGTAGGCCAACATCTTTGAATTCAATTATTCACTAAGTCAATGAATTCAACGCTTCAATGACCGTCGGCACATTCAATTTATTTCCATTCTAATCCAATCAATTCAACATTTATTCCATACGTTTATTACAAATCAATTTAATGCGCCTAAGGCCCGCCTTGGGCAAATCGATCTTGATAAATCGCTCTCACCATCTAGGGGTCATCCAATAGGATTTATACAAGTCCTAATCAACCCCTACAATGCCTGAATTCTTGCCATTAATCAATCATCCATTAAATACTCAACTTGGACAAACTAAGGCATTTTCGATATTGGATGAACAGTACCAGGACAGAGTATCAATTAGGCCTTAAACCATATTTAATCCATCTCATTGAGCCCTAATCACCCATCAACCAAATACTCCTAATTAAGCCTTAACTCAGCCTAATTAGTCCCTAAAATGTCCAATTCAAAGTCCTTAGCCAATGAACCCAATTAGTGCAACACTTAAGCAAATTCGGTTCTGGTGAATAGTACCAGGGCAGCACCCTCATTAGGCCCTAATCCACCCTTAAACCACTTCATTAAGCACTAATTAGGTCCCCTAATCACTCCACACAACACTAGACCTAATTAGACCATGATTAAGCCTAATTAACTCTTAAATTACCCTCTAAAATGCACAATTAGACTAGTTAAGGGTTTAGGGTTTATACTTGCCTAATATTGACTCAAGGCGACGGGAACGGGTGGCGGGTGCCGACACTTGGTGAGAATCAGCAGTGGCATTCCGAAACAAACCCGGCGGTCTGATGTGCCGGCTGGCGTGATTGACGATGGTATCCACGGGCAGCTCGTTCTTGTGGCGAAAGAGGTTGATAGAGATGAGGGTTGAAAGGAGGTGGGGTGGCGGTGGCGTGGTCTTTCACGGTGGGTGATCTATCGGCGGGTGGCGGAGAGAGAAAAAGGAGCGATGGGGTGTGGATGGCCTCCAAGGTGGCGATGGCGGTAAGAGGAAAAGCGGGCGACTCCGGAAGAGGAGGAAAATGAGGGCTTGACCAAGATGGGAAGGAGAGAGAGAGAGAGAGAGGGAGATTATGATCAAGACGGGAAGGAGAGAGAGAGAGAGAGGTCAATTATGGCCAAAGTTGGACTTAGTGGAATCCATGTGTCACAATCCAATGCCTTTGGACAACTTTGCCCTTGATCCAAGGGCCACCAATTGATCTTATCCAATAATTTAGGGGTTGAATGGTCATTTATCCCTACCCCAAGGTTGACCAGACCTGGTTTAGCCCCATTTAACCTTGGTTAATCCCCCAATCAGGGTCAAAATTCAGAATTAATTAAAATTGCCTTAGGGGCATTTTCGTAATTTTTCGATCCCGGACCAAAATTCTAATTTTTATCCATACCGATCCTATATACTCATGGCAAGAATAATACAGTGCCAGATCCTTAAAAATCATCCTTTAAGCCCTCGAAAATCAGTCCGAAAGTTTCGAGGGGCAAAACCGTAAATTTTCGTCCCGGGGTCGAAATTCCAATTTTCGACGGTACGCACTCCAGACATGCGTGGGCACCCCAAAATGGCATCGGTTTCGAAAAATAACCTCGTTTGGCCTCGAAAATAGACATCGGGGTCCCTAGGGGCAAAATTATAATTTTCTCAATTTCTGTCGAAACTCCAATTTTCAACCGTACTAGTCCCAAACATGTGTGGCCACTATAAAATGACGTTGGTCTTGCAAAATATTCGTAATCATCCTTGAAATTTTGACGTCGAAGTTCGGGTCTAGTTTCGCATTCAATTTTACTCGTTTTGAAGTTCTAGGGCCTCTTACTAACGGGCGGTTGTTTAGGTGTTACGTGCATCGACCTAGAATTGTCCAAGTCGTGATGGCCTCGATTTTCAAGAGAACGTGAGGAATTATCACTAGTACCGGAGGTCACGATCGTTCGGACTAAATTCAGGATTCATTTGTCAGGCGTACTTTCGGTCATGCGAAATTACCCGCGATCCGATCATACGTTACTAATTATATCAGATCCGCCATTTTCCTAAGATTGGCCCATATTGGCCCAAAATATTCCCTTGATGTTTCTCGAAATCGATGCTCAATCGCGATCGGGTCCTTGGTCCATGTACCTATTCCTATTTAGTCTTTCCCATTTGGTTAATATCCCGTGATTGATCAAATTCGGCGAGACTTGCTAAAATCAAATGAGAATTAATATATACTTTATTGATCTCGGTAACAGGTCAAAATTCAGGATATTACACTAGCCATCCGTTTGTGGATGATAGGCAGTACTAAACTGCAACTTCATTCCTAAAGTCGATTGCAAACTTTTCCAAAAATTAGCTGTAAACCTCGGATCACGGTCCGACGTGATTGATACTAGTACTCCATGCAATCTGACGATCTGTCGAACATATAATTCCTCGTACCTTTCCAATTCGAAGTCTTTTCGCACTGCCAGGAACTGCACTGATTTTGTCAGTCGATCTACTATTATCCAAATGGAATCATGTTCTCTTTGGCTCCTCGAAAGTCCTAAGACAAAATCCATCATGATGTGCTCTTATTTCCATTCAGGGATCTCTAACGGTTTCAACAACCCTCCAGGCTTACAGTGCTGGGCCTTCACTTATTAGCACTTCAAGCACTCGGTCACATGAGTCCATTCCACCAATAATGTTGCCGCAAATTCTGGTACATCTTTGTATTACCGAGGTGGATATTGTAATTACTGCGATGTGCCTCACTTAAAATTTCCTCTTTGAGTTTCAAATCATCAGGCACACACAATTATCCTCGGAACTTCAAAATTCCGTCCTCATTCACTTGGTTTTCCAGTTTCCTTGCAGCGGCATCCAATTCAACAATCTTTTGTATTTCTTAATATGTAGACCTGAGTGCCTTAATCCTTGTCTAGATCTCCTGTTCAATTCTCAATATGGCCATCAGTTAGACATCTAGCTCACCTCACATTTAAACTCCAAGTCTCGAGTTCTTTCAAAGAAGGTCCACTCTTTGACCATCATTTGCGCCATACCTGACTTACGACTCAGCGCATCTGCCACTCTATTCACTTTCTCCGGATGATACAAGATGTCGCAGTCGTAGTCCTTCAGAAGCTCCTTCCATCGGCGCTGCCTCATATTTAATTTCTTCTGCGAGAATAGGTACTTGAGGCTTTGATGATCAAAGATAGATCTAAAACTTTTCCCTATACAAATAGTGTCTCCAGATCGTAAGGGCAAAGACAATCGCTG
This sequence comes from Syzygium grande, assembly GCA_024733475.1. Lineage (NCBI taxonomy): Eukaryota > Viridiplantae > Streptophyta > Magnoliopsida > Myrtales > Myrtaceae > Syzygium > Syzygium grande. The sequence continues at coordinate 14,802,400 of JAMXDD010000004.1, read as the reverse complement.
CCAACTCTAAATCATGCGTCGGATAATTCATTTCATGCAGCCTCAACTGGCGCGGCGCATATGCCACTACTTTTCTGTGCTGCATTAGTATCCCACCAAGTCCTCTTAACGAAGCATCACTATAAATCTCGAATCCTCCTAGCCCAGATAGGATGGTTAACACTAGGGCAGTTGTAAGCCTATGCTTCAACTCCTAAAAACTTTTTTCATATTTATCATCCCATTTAAACTTAGATTCCTTCTTAAGCAATCGCGTTAATGGCATGGCTATCGACGAGAATCCTTTTACAAAGCGTCGATAATAGCTAGCCAATCCCAAGAAACTTTGGATTTCCGTTACTGAGGTCGGTCTTGGTCACTTCATTGCTGCCTCAATCTTTATCGAGTCCACAGAAATTCCATCCCCCGAAACTATGTGTCCAAGAAACGCCACTCTACTTAGCCAAAACTCACACTTACTAAACTTAGCGAAGAGTGCGTGTTCCCTTAAAGTTCATAGCACCTCGATCAAATGTACCTCATATTCCTCAGGATTCTTCGAATATACCAATATGTCGTCGATGAACACTATGACAAATCTATCCAAGAACTCCTTGAATACCCTATTTATTAGATCCATAAAAGCTGCAGGAGCATTAGTCAATCCGAAGGGCATCACTTTGAAACTCATAGTGCCCAGATACAGCGTCCTCCTAAAAGCGGTATTAGGTATATTTTCCTTTTAGATTCTCAGCTGATGGTATCCAGTCCGCAGATCAATCTCAGAAAACACGAACGCTCCTTGTGTCACGTCCCAAACCCCACGGCATGCAACATCCCTACCTTGGTCGATATGTTCACGACGTCCTAGGAAGCGTCGCCGACCCAATGCCCACGTTGAGAGAGCAAAGCACAAGCGAAAGCAAATAGATAGATAACACCCTAACAATATAATTATAAGTCAAGGATAGCCAAATAATAACCATCACGGCTGAAAATATATACACTTTATATATCACTAACGAAAGCTATTTTTATAATATTTACATATACAAACCAGACTAAATAAAGATCAAACCAAGAATAGCCACTGCTTAACAAAAAGGGGCTAGATGGCTAAAGTAAGTCTACTGAACCTACAAGGAGGACCATTATAAAAAAGGAACAGCCTCCACTCCTATCACTCCACCCTACACTATGCCTCCTAGTCCGGGTCTGAGGACTCGATAAGATCATCTGACGACTCCTTGGAAGCCTCCTCACTAGACCCTAACTACTCTGACTCCATGGCCTGGGCTGCTGCTTGCTCGTCCTCCGAATCCATCTCTAGCTCTGGATCTAGATACAGTCCTAACTCTTCACTTGATCCTACCTTTACATCTGAACCCAACTCAGCAACCTCCTCGTCCTAGTCCCCGTCCGGGTCCTAATCCATAGGCTCTGGCTCCCGCTCGACCTCCTCCTCATCCATTGGCTCGGGGTCATCATACCATACCTCGGGTTCCTGATTCATGGCCACAGGCTCCTTTACGATTGGGGGATCCATAATCTCGCCATCGGCCATCTGGAGTATCATCACCCCACCTACATCTATTAGGACATCGAAGGTCCTGAGGGGTCGCTCGATGTTTCCATCCTATATCTATTGGGATGTCGAAGGTCCTGAGTGGTCACCTGATGTTTCCATCTGCATCTTTCAGGCATCAAGCTACGTACTCTTGAGTCTGGTAAAAATACTCACCCACATTTACAAATACTACGGAGTGGTATCTCACATATGCTTCCCTATTCCCTAATGGGTATACTCTCGAGGTAGAGTGGATTTGCATAGGGATCCCAAAAAGAGGCGACGGCCTTACCATGCTTAGGGCTAGAGATCTGAAAAGGTGGGTTATTACAGCTGTGAGACGAATCTCAGCGAGTATAACCCCTAAACCTAGGCTAAGTTAACATGTATTCTCCTAACAGGCAATCCACAACAAACATAATAATATCACTGACAATTAACCCTCGATCTAGGCCCTTGGGCCCATATCACTCACCTAGCTGACCCTGCAGGTTAATCATTTCAATAATATATCGAAGTCACACCCGCGAGTACACGGTTCATTCGTACGTCATACGCATGCTCACGCTCATCAATGTTCATTTCTCAAGCTATTCACCGAGTCTTATGCATGCATATGCTATCTTTATGCCATAATCATGTCTCGGCTCACTTGCCCACACTAGCACACTAGCAAATGCTCAATTTATTATTTAATATGACCCACGTAAAAATGCTTCAGGTCCCTTTCTTAAACATAACACTCCGTAGCTAGCGTTAAAAACACCCCAGGCCTAGTGTCTCTAGCCTGCTACAAAGTGCATGAGGTTCGTCATCTTCCAGGCAAACTGGGCATCGTCCTGCTTCAAAGTGCATGAGGACAACACACCCCACGTAACACGCATCAGGGCAAATTATGATCACACATACACACAGCCAGTTATTATCTAAACCCCGCGTAACACGCATCGGGGTAATTAAGTGATCACACGCTCATGGCAGGCACGCATTCTCGCACAATTTCATCTTATGCCACACTCTTGGCATACACAATGTGTGACCATACAATGCAACATAATGAACCATGAGCATCGACATAGCTCAAGCACCCAGTCAATTTTATGTCAAAATAATATGCTCAACTCCAGCAACATGCTCACTAGGCCAGTTAATACCGTGCACCCAATTCACAATTCACAATTCGGCATTCAATTCAAGCCACAATTGGCCAATCACATACTGCATAATTCTAGCCACGCGAGCACCACGACATGGCATATCGCAATTTATCGCAATTTATCACAATTCAACCAATAGAACAATCACCGGGGCAATCCGGTAACTCAGCTCATTAATCCACAATAATCACCGTTCAATCCTCAATGTGGCCAATTTAATCCACTAAGTCCTCAACCTAGACAACTATCAACTTGCACTTGCTTGACCTCCAATCGACCTCTACTTCAACCTATCAGTCCATCAATTCTATCATTTAAAACACATCCATCAATCGACCTGCCAATTCCACTAATTGGCGAAATTCACATTCTAATCTCCCTAACTATCTAACCCGTCTAGAAAACACATAATTAGTCCCGATCAGGCTTAGGAATTATACTCTATTTAATTCTAGACCATGGCCCTCGACCTTCTGGTGGTGGCGCGCGGCACACGGCGGTGGCGGTCCGACGTTCTTTGGCTGAGAGAGGGGGATATCGTGAGGAAGAGAGAGAGAGGGAGGGGCCAGCCGAATGGAAGGGTGAGGAGAGAGAGTGAGGTTTAGTCTTGGTCAAATATTGGGGGCTAGAGGGACACTTGTCATAAATCTACCCCACTTGACCATTTTACCCCTCATCTAATGGCCCTTAATCAGTCTTATCCAATAATTGAGGGGCAAAAGAGTCTTTGGCTCAATTATTGATGCTTATCCAAATTTAATTAATGCCTTAATTAATTTCTCCAAAATTCGGAATCAAAATTGGCCTAGGGGCAAAATGGTCATTTTTTCAGTCCCGAGTCAAAATTCCGTTTTTCGACTGTACTAACCCCAAATGTGAGTGGCCAACATAATATGGCATCGGAATTGCAAAAAAAGCCCTCGAAAATTGATTGCGAAGTCCGGGTCTAATTTCATGACCAAAACTCGCTAAATTTCCAATTTCAGAGTCTCTCACTAACGGGCGGCTGTTTATGAGTTATGCGTATCAACCCAGGGTTATCCGACTCATGACGGTTCCGATCATTGAGAGGATGAGAAATTATTACTAGTCCCAAAGGTCGCGATCGTTCGGTTCAAGTTCAGGACTGGTTGGCCACGTGCATTTTCGATTGTGCAGAATCACCTGCGATCCGATTGTATATCGTTGGCCTTGGCCAAATCAAATCCATCACTTTTCCTAAGATCGACCCATGTCGGCTTAAAATATTGCCTCATCATTTCTCGTGATCGGTGTCCGATTCGCGATCGGGTCCCTAGTCTACGTACTGTTTTTCCAGTTAGCTATACCTCATTGATTAGTATCCCGAGAGTGATCAGCTCTAGGCGAGAGTTACTAAAATGAAATGCGAAATGATGTCAATTTTATTGGTCCCTAGAAATACATTGAAATTCAAGCCGTTGTACCTTGCAACTGATCAAACAAATCATCAATCCTCAGCAGTAAGTACTTATTCTTAATCGTTACCTGATTCAACTACCGGTAATCGATACATAACCTCAATGTTCCATCCTTCTTTCTCACAAACAGGACCGGTGCTCCCCATGAAGACACACTAGGACGAATGAAACCTTTGTAAAACAATTCCTGCATCTGAATTTTCAATTCCTTCAATTCTGACAAGGACATCTGATACGATGCCTTTGAAATCGGTTCTGTGCCCGGGGGCCAATTCTATCACAAATTCCACTTCTCGCTCTGGTGACAAACCTGACAATTCCTAAGGAAAGACCTCGAGAAAATTACACACTACTGGTATCTCTTCCAACTTAGTTTCTGCTATAGTCAGATCAAACACATTTACCAAATATCCCTCGCATCCTTCATCCAACAACTTAGTTACTTTGAGCGAGGAAATCCAAGGGATCGAGATTCCTCCTCGGTTTCCCTGAAATTCAAATCTAGGATGTCCAATCGGATTAAACTGGATCACTCTATTGCTGTAATCCACTACAGCTTTCTACTTAACCAGCCAATCCATTTATCACATTAAAATCGAACATGGTCAACAATTTGCAAATCGATGCTTTCTTCTCTATCCCCAATCACTATTTTACAACTAGGACACCTCAATAACACTAATACTTTATCATTTAATGGGGTTGTCACACAAAGTATAGTCTCAAGCATAACAGGTTTAATTCCAACCAATCTAACATACTGCTCTGAAATAAATAAATGGGTCGCCCCTGGGTCAAACAATGCATACACAACATGATCACATAAAGAAATCGTACTGCAGATCATGCCCCCATGTCCTCCGCCTCTCTGCGCGCTATAGCATAAACTCGTCCTTATGCTGGTGGCTTGCCCTGATTAGCTGATGGGGGATTCCCAACTTGATTCCCTATTCGGGTTTCTTTGCGGTTGCCACAGGGTTCTTGAGGGGCCTTTGCTCGGGACAATTTTTTAATTTGATGCTCCAAACTCCCATATCTAAAGCATGCCCCAAATCGGTTCGATGGAGGTTTTAGCTTTCTAATATTCCTTCTGGCGGGTGGGATGGAGCGCCTATTTCCTACCATTGGCTTTTTCCCATAACGGCGGTTGTCCCTATTAGGAGCGAACCGCGATCCAAAGGCAGCTGCCCGGTCTGCTTGATCCCGCTCAAGAGCCTGAGCTCTATCATAGATGTCCTCATAGGTCCTTAAATTTGCCGATATCAACTGGGTGCGAATGTCAGGTTTCAACCCTTCTCGGAACCTTCGCGCCTTGTCCTCGGGATGCTCCACCATCCTTGGTGCAAACTTGGACAATCTAGCAAATTTATCCTCGTATTGATCGACATTCATTTGACCTTGGCGGAGTCACATAAACTCTGCTATCTTCCTTTCCCTAGCACTTTCTGAGAAATATTTTCCATAAAAACTCTTGGTGAACACAGCCCAGGTCTGGGCGACACCTTTCGGAAATACTCTAGCCCTGGTGGCCTTCCACCAATCATTTGCGTTTTCCTGTAATTGGTATACCACTAGGGTCACCTTCTCATGCTCGGTGCACCGCAACACCTCAAATGCCTTTCCGAGTTCCTCTACCCATCTCGGTGCAGTCTCAAGGTCACCTTTTCTGGTAAACTTAGGTGGCTTTAACTTTAAAAACTATTCTACCAGCTGATGCATTTGCCTATTCTCAGCTGCATGAGCTTGCCCAATATTGGCTTGGTTTCCATTCATAGCGGCGACTCTGCGACCTCGTGACCTAGGCAATGGTGGCAGCCCTTTCCTGAGCTTGCCTACCCATAATATTCCATATCTCTTATAGGGTCTGAATCACATCCTCCATTCTAGGATCTCTGGCCTCTTGGTCTCCTGCACTTAGTTGCCCCTGGGGTTCTTTTCCTCGACGCCTCATGGTACTAATCTCACTACCTGCCTACTTGCTATAATCCCACCAGGAATTAGAGACCTAAACCAAACTAACCCGGTCTAAGGTCCTAGGCAGGTAGCTAGCACATCCACAATCAATCACTCAGCATGCGGCTAAGCACAAACAACACAGGACCTCAAACAAGGAGGTACACGTACTCACCTCAGGTCCTGCTGTACCTGCACTTCACGGGTTAATTTACATAACCAAACAATCAAGACACAGACAGTCAGAAGATACACTTAGTACACAAGGTCACCTTATTGGCTACCCAAGGTCATCGCTCCTTATCACTCTAGGTTTCGACTTGATTAGACCGAGCTGCCTTGCTCTGATACCAAATCAAACGGAGATGTCACACCTCGTACACCACGAAGCGTGAACATCCCATCCTAGGTCGAATTTGGTGCGACGTCCCATGACGCGTCGCTGACCCAACACCCAACACACGTATCATTGCACATGCGAAAGCGACGTATATAAATATATATATATATACATCAGTACAATAAACAAGACAACCATGGATAGCACAACACCGAAAATCGATATAAATGAAACATATACATTTCATTGCTATTAAAAATATATACAACATCCATTAGCAGGGAGTACAAACAACAAACCCAAAAACAAGTCAACGGCCACTATGATAAAAAAAGGGACAGTGGCCGGGGTTAGGGATACTAGACTTAGATGGGGCTCGTAAAAAACGCGTCTGACCCGATCTATCTAAAACTGGAACTAACCTAGGGAACCCAGTCCGAGTCAAAACCAGAAGACTCAGAGGATGAAGAGCTATCAGGCAGCTCCTCCTCATAATCTAATGGGTCCAACTCGGACTCAGCCTCCATGACCTCCTCATTCGCGTCCATTGGCTCTATTACGTCCTCCAGCTCCATGTCTTGCTCCATGGGTTCTGGTTCTTCCTCTGCTTCCATCGACTCCAAATCATTTACCTCCCAGACAACTAGCTCAACTCCAGCACTCGAACTACCATCGAATGAGGACACTGCGGGTCTACCTCACCCTGCCCGTTAACCGGGACATCAAAGGTACGAAGAGGTCCATTCTCTTCATATTGATCCCTAAAACACCAGGCTACGTATTCATGGTGCTGGGGATACCCTTCTTCCACATCAACCGGTATTATAGTATGATATCTAACATACGCGTTCCCATTCCATAAAGGGTGCACAGCCGACGTCCGCCTTAGCTGGCACGGAATCCCAAAATGCACTGGAGTATCCGGCATTCTCAAGTCCAAGGGTCTGAAAAGTTTGGATTTATACAACAATAAGACGAATCTCAGTGAGTAAAAACCCCTAAACCTAAACTAGGCTAACATGCACCTCCTCTGATGGCAAATAATTACATGCAATGATAATATTTGCCAAACAATTGACCTAGGCCCTTAAGCCCAGATCGAGCATACAATCAACCCTGCAGGTTAGGCATTTGATAATAATAATCACGACACATGTGCGAACACACTGGTCACGTGTACGCCATGTGCATGCTCATGCTCATTAGTGCCTGTCTCATATGTGAGTCGCCGCTACGCACAATGGCCAACACACTTCGACACACTTCTGCCATGCTCATGAATTGCCTCAAACAATGCAAGGCACATAATTAAACATAAATCGGTATTTCATCGACATGCCCAATTTCAATTAAACATAAATCGGCACGGCACATAATTCACAACATGAGTGCATCACAAACTTGCCAAATCAAGGCCCGCCATACCTAGTCATACTCGGCCACTCTAGGCTTACAATATGGCATCATCCAATTGACCACCAATGAGTATGACTCGGCTAATAAATCATCTAAACATGGCATAATTGGGAAATTGCAATTAAAACCCAAATTGTCTAATTAACACTCCACATGTGTAGCCACTAATCCAGTCCAACAAGGGCGATAAATCAACATTAAATTGCTTCATTAAACTCCTCAATTAGTCCCAATTCAGCCCCGATATGCTCAGCTACTAATCACCCCTAGAACCAACCTAATTAACCTCTTAAATCAACTAAACCTATCTAGAGAGGCAAAATTAGTCCTAATTAAGGTTTAGAGGTTGATACTCACACTAATCCTAAGCTCCTCAAGAGAGAGAGAGAGACTTGGCTTGTGGGGGAAGAAATGATCATGGGAGAGACACAAGTGCAATTAATAGGCTTGACCAACTTTCCAAATTCTAAAAATGCCCTTAAAATCTTGGCTCTCATTAATCCCTGTCCAATAATGGAGAGGCACTTTGGTCATTCACTTAGCTGAATTATTGGGCTGATATAATCTTAATTTAATCCTTGAATTAATCCCTAATATTATCTAAAATTCAAAATGCCCAAAATTAACCTAGGGGTAAAATGGTCATTTTTCGATTTCGGGCCGAATTTCCATTTTTCAACCGCACTAACCCCAAATATATGTGGCCACACTAAAATGACGTTGTCCTCACAAAATAATCGCTTACGACCCCAAAATCCGACGTCCAAGTCTGGATCTAATTTCGTGATCAAAATTGCTTAATGTAAAATTTTAGGGTCTCTCACTAACGGGCGGCTGTTTAAGGGTTATACGTATCGACCTAGGGTTACTTGAGTCGTGACGGCCTCGATTACCGGGAGAATGTAAGGAATTATCGCTAGTTCTGAGGGTCGCGATCATTTGGTTTAAGTTCAGGATTTGTTCGCCATGCGTACTCTCGGTCATACGAAATCACCCGCGATCCGATCGTACGTCATTGGCCAAATTAAATCCGTCACCTTCCTAGGATCGGCCCACGTTGGCCCAAAATATTTTCTCGTCGTTTCTTGAAATCGGTGCCTGAATCGCGATCGGGCCCTTGGTCCACGTACTATTTCCTAATTAGCCATTCCCTTCTGGTTAGTATCCCAAAAGAGTTCAATTTCGGGCGAAACTTACTAAAATCAAATGAGGAATAATATCAATCTTATTGATCCCGAAAATGAGTCGAAATTTGGGATGTTACATGAAGTGCTACGGACCTTAAGAGAATACACACTCTACGCCAAGTTCAGTAAGTGCGAATTTTGGCTCAATCAAGTGGCGTTTCTTGGACATATAATTTCCAGAGGATGGAATTTCAGTAGACCTTAATAAGATTGAGGCAGTGACCAAGTGGCCAAGACTACATTAGTAATAGAAATTTGGAGTTTCTTGGGTTTGGCAGGATATTATAGGCATTTTGTAGAAAGATTCTTGTCAATAGCCACGTTGTTGACATGATTACTCAAGAAAGAAATGAAGTTTGAATGGGACAAGAAGTGTGAGAGGAATTTTCAGGAGCTAAAGCATGGGTTGACAATTGCCCCAGTATTGATTATTCCGTCTGGATCGGGAGGATTCGAGGTCTATAGTGATGCTTTGCTGAGAGGACTTGGCTGTATGTCAATGCAACATGGAAGGGTAGTTGCGTATGCGCCACGTCAGTTGAGACCACACGAGATGAATTACCCGACTCATGATTTAGAGTTGGCTGTAATCATCTTCGCCTGCTATTGGAAAGGATAAGAGATTTAGAATTTAAGTTTGAAGTAAGCCATGTGTCAAATTTACTCAGCGCATTGAGGATCGAACCGGAAATCCAAACAAGATCAAGGCATTGCAATATACAGACCAAGAAATTCAGAAGATAGTGGAAATGGATGCCGCCAAAAGAAGACCAAATTTCCAAGTGTCCGAGAAAGAGAGCTTGAAGTTCCGTGGGCGATTGTGCATGCCCGACGACGTGGAACTTAAGGAGGAAATTTTGAACGAAGCTCATTGTAGTAATTATAGCATTCATCTGGGCAGTACGAAGATGTATTAGAACCTACGGCAGCATTACTGGTGAAATGGGATGAAAACGGATATGGCCAAGTATGTAGCGAAATGTCTGACTTGTAAGCAAGTAAAGGCGTAGCATTGTAAGCCTGGAGAACTTCTACGACCATTAGAAATCCCCGAATGAAAATGGGAACATGTCACAATGGACTTTGTCACGGGATTATCAAGGAGCTAAAGAGGATACAATTCGATTTGGGTAATAGTGGACAGACTGACTAAGTCAGTACACTTCCTAGCAGTGCGGAAGGATTTTGAGTTAGAAAGGTATGCAGATTTATATGTACGACAGATTGTCCGACTGCACGAAGTGCCAGTGACGGTTACTTCGGACCGTGATCTTAGGTTTACTGCCAACTTTTGAAAACGTCTGCAAACAGCCTTAGGGATGAAACTTTAGTTTAGTATGGCTTATCATCCATAGACGGATGGCCAGTCGGAGAGAACGATCCAGACTTTAGAAGACATGTTATGCGCATGTGTGTTGGACTTCGAGGGTAAATGGGAAGAGCAATTGCATTTAGTCGAGTTCTTCTACAATAATAGGTATCAACAGAGTATTCAAATGGCACCGTTTGATGTGTTGTATGACAAAACTTGCAGAACGCTGGTGTGTTGGGATGAAGTTAGGGAACGGGGTATAATAGGTAGTCGAGATCATTCGAGAAAGATTGCGGATAGCACAGAGTCGTCAAAAAAGTTATGCCGATCGGAGACGGAGACCTTTGGAGTTTCGGGTTGGAGATCATGTTTTTCTCAAAGTGTCACCCATTAAAGGATTATTCCGATTTGGCAAGAAAGAAAATTTAAGCCCGAGATATGTCGATCCATTCGAAATTTTAGAGAAGATTGGAGATCTGACTTATCGACTTGCCTTGCCGCCTAACTTGTCCCAAATACATAATGTATTCCACGTGTTGATGCTGAGGAAGTGTAACAGACTGAATTTTCACGTAATTTCGAGATCAATAAAATTGACATTATTTCGCATTCTATTTTAGTAAGTCTCGCCCAGAGCTAATTACTCTCGGGATACTAACCAATGCGGTATGGCTAACACGAAAAACGGTACGTGGACCAGGGACCCGATCGCGAATCGGGCCCCAATCTCTAGGAACTATGAGGGAATATTTTGGGCCGATGTGAGCCAATCTTAGGAAAAGTAATGGATTTGGTTTGGCTAAGACCAACGAGGTCTAATCGAATCGCAGGTGATTCTGCACGATCAAAAGTGCTCGTGGCCAGCCAGTCCCGAACTTAAACCGAACGATCGTGACCTCTAGAACTAGTGATAATTCCTTCCTCTCTCGATGATCAGGACCATAGTGACTCGGATAATCTTAGGTCAATACACGTAACCTCTAAATAGCTGCCTATTAGTGATGACCCTAAAATTGGAAATTGAGCCAGTTTTGGTCACGAAATTGGACCCGAACTTTGATGTCGATTTTCGAGAGCTTGTGCGACTATTTTTGTAAATCTGACGCCATATTATGTTGGCCACACGCATTTGGGGTTGGTATGGTCGAAAAATGGAATTTCGACCCAGGACAGGAAAAATGACCGTTTTGCCCCTGGCCTATTTTTCAGCTCCGAATTTTGGGATAATATTGGATTAATTGAAATTGATTTTCAGCTCAATTATTGGGGCTAAAGACCATTATACCCCTCAATTATTGAATAAGATTGAATTAAGACCATTGGATCGAGGGCATTTTGGTCAAATACCTTGGATGGTTGACAAGTGTCCTCCACTATTCCCCTATATTTGACCCATTTCTCTCTCCTCACTCACTCATTCGGCCACCACCATCCCCTTCTCTCCCGATTTTCCTCTCCTCCACCGCCTGTCTTCTTCTCGACCGTGGAGTTGCCGGATCGCCACTGCCACGCTGCCGCTCGCCCGAGCTGAGTGCCGCCGTCACCGTCCACGCCTCATCACCACCATCATCTCGTCCCCATCCTCTTTCTCTCCTTCCTTCGCTCTCTCTCTCCCTCTCGTTTGTTTCTTCTCGGCCAAGGGACCCCGGGCGCCGCCGCCGCCATCGCCATCGCTGCTCGCCAGAACACCACCGCCGGTTCCACCATCCCACTTTGGTGATCGCCACCGCCCTTATCGTCGTAACTTAGGATTTGGTGAGTATACCTCCTAAACCCGGATTAGGCTAGTATTGCATTTCTAGATAGGGTTAGACAGTTTGGGCGTTCGAATTGAGAATTAAGCAAATTGATGAAATAGATGAGCTGATTAGTGGAGGTTGATTTTGTGGTGATCTTGGTGGAATTATGGGCTAATTTAGAGGTGGATATTGGCCTCGGAAGGACTGAATTGTGGCTGTCCACATTGATAAATTGTTGGACTAGAATAGGCCATTTGGGGAATTTACTAGCTGAATTGCCGGAATTGTCCGGAGTGACTGATTATTGATTGAATTGAGATAAATTATAATTGCCATGTCGCGTGTTCGTGTGGCCGAATTGTGCGGAGTGTGATTGGCCATTTGAGGGTTTGAATTGAATGCCGAATGGTGAATTATGTGTTAGGCCGCACGGTATTAAATGGGCCAAGTGAGCACGTTGTGTGTGAATTGGGCACAAGGTGGTGATATTAATTCGATTGAGTGCCTCTGTTATAGTGATGCTCATGATGCATTGTACCGCATTGCATGGTCACGTATTGTGTATGCCGAGAATGAGGCATGTGATGAAATTGTGCGAGAATGCATGCCTGCCATGAGCATGCAATCACCTAAAATACCCTGATATATTTTACGCGGGGTTCAAATAAAACTAGCTGTATAACTATGTGATCACAAATCACCCTGATGTGTTTTACGCGGGGTTGAACCCATCCTGATGCGTGTTATGCGGGATGATGCCCGGTACGTCCGAAAGACGACCAATCTTGATGCGTTTTACGTAGGTTTTGGTTCGTAAGAAGATTGGTGTTGTAACTGATGCGTTTTGACGCGGGCTAGAGACACTGGGCTTGGGGCGTTTTTATGCTGGCCACGGAGTGTTGTGATTATGTGGACCTGTTGCATTGGCATAGGTCAAACCTAATGCATTTTACGTGGGTTGAGCTCTGAGTTAACAATTGAGCATCGAGCCAGTGCCGTTTGAGACTGATGGAAATCATGGCATGATGATAGAAATTGCATACATAAGAATGCATGAGCTAGTATGCGAGTGTGAAAACTCAATGAAAGGCATGTGATACGAACACTGATGAGCGTGAGCATGCGTATGACGTACATATGAACAGGGTGCTCGCGTATATGACTTGATTATATTATTGAAATGATTAACTTGCAGGGTCAGTCAGGTGAGTGATCTGGGCCCGAGGGCTTAAGTCGGAAGTTAATTATGAATGGTATTGTTATGCTTATTGTGGATTGCTTGTCGGGAGGATGCATGTTAGCCTAGCCTAGGTTTAGGGGTTGTACTCACTGAGATTCGTCTCACGGTTGTAATAACCCAACTTTTCAGACCCCAGCCCTAAGGATGTCGGAGCCGCCACCTTTTTGGGATCCCTACGCAGATCCAGTCGACTACGAGTATACCCATTAGGTAATGGGGAAGCTTATGTAAGATATCGTTCTATAGTGTTTGTGAATGTGGTGAGTATTTTTATCAGACTCAAGAGTACGTGGCCTGGTGCCTTAAGGATGTCAATAGGAACATAGGGCGACCCCTCAGGACATTCGATGCCCCGGTCGATGTGGATGGGGTGATGATACTGCAGATGGTAGATGGTGAGATTGTGGACTCCCCGACCCCAGACGAGCCTGTAGCTATGAACTAGAGCCAGGGGTATGGTATGATGACCCCGAGCCGATGGATGAGGAGGTCGAGCCGGAGCTGAAGCCTATGGACCAAGACCCGGGTGAGGACGGAGAGGTTCTTTGAGTTGGGATCAGATGTAGAGATAGGATTGGATAAAGAATTAGGACTATACCTGGACCCGGAGTTGGAGATGGATTCGGAGGATGAGTGGACAATTACTCAGGTCACAGAGTCGAGGAGTCCGAGCCGAGCGAGAGATCTTCGGAGGAGTCATCAGAGGAGCCCACAGAGTCTTCGACTCGGACTAAGAACCTTAGGATAGGCTGGAGGTTTAGCAATGGAGGCCGTCCCTTTTTGTCTGTGGTCCTCCTCGTAGGTCTAGCTGACTCACCCTAGCCACCTATGCCTTTTTGTTTAGTAGTGGCTGTTTACTGGTTTTGGGTTGGTTGTATATGTTGATATGTATATGTAAACATTGTAAAAGAGCTTTTTTTTTAATAATTGAGGTGTCCATGCGGCTGGCGATCTAGGGCTTAAACCACCGGTGATGCCCGACTAGTCCTCGAGGGAGGCTAGCGTAACATTCCATCACCACGAAAGAAATCACCGATGGGTAAGTTTGAACCCAGGACCTCTCGTGAAAGGAACTGATTGCAAATCAACGCGGCCACCGATGGGTGGGTCTTGTAAAAGAGCTTTTGATAGTAATATAAAGCGTACATATTTTTAGCTGTGATGATTGGTGTCCTGCTATCCATTGTCTCATGTATTTGTTGTCAGGGTTTGTTTATTTATTTCTTTTGCTTGTGCCTTGTTCTCTGTTTGGGTATTGGGTTAACAACGCTTCTTGGGACATCACAAACATAATGACCAAGGTAGGGATGTTGCGTGTTGTGGGGTTCGGAACGTGACATCCCCATTTAGATTGGTATCAAAGTAAGGTCAGCTTGGTCCAATTTGGTCAAAGACTGGAGTGATAAGGACCGATGAGAACTTGGGTAGCCAGTAGGGTGACCTTGTGTGCTAAATGTACCTCCTAACAGTTGTGTGTTGATTGAGTGTTTATGGATATGACCCGTAAAGTGTAGGTGTGACAGGACCTGAGGTGAGTATGTAAATCCCTTGGATGATGTGTTGAATAGTTCTTGTTAGGCCGCATGCTGGTTGTTTGATTGTTGTTTTGATACCTGCCTAGGACTTAGACTGGGTTAGATTGGTTTAAGTCTTTAATTCCTTAGTGAAATTATAGCAGGCAGTTGAGTAGCTGAATTGTGAGGATAAGTAGAAGAAGGGGAAAGGAACTTTAGGGTCAATCTAGCACTGGAGGTTGCGAAGCCAAGGACCTCAACTTTGGTGAAGTGATAGAGACCCTACGGGAGATAGGGCATATCATGGGATTACAAGCTCAAGAAAGGGCCGCAGCTTATGCACAGGCTGCTTAGACCACACCGATTGCTGGTATTAGAGGAAATCAAGCCTAGCAAGGGCATGCTCAATTAGCAGGGGTTAGACAAATGTCCCAATTAGTGGAACAATTTATAATGTTGAAGCCGCCTAAATTTCATGATCGCGGCGACCCCAAGATTGCACCAAGGTGGGTGGAAGAATTGGAGAAAACCTTTAAGGTTTTGGGGTGTACCGATGAAGAGAAGATAACGTTGGTAGTATATCAGCTACAGGATAGTGCCAATGATTGTTGGAATGCCACGGAAGGTAGAGTATTTCTAGAAGGAATGGCCCTGACTTGGGCGGTATTTGTTGAGAATTTTTATGAAAAGTATTTCTCGAAAAATGCCTAGGAAAAGAAGTTGATAGAGTTTATATGATTACGCCAAGGTCAGATGACCGTTGACCAATATGAAGTGGAATTTACAAGGTTGGCAAAGTTTGCATCGACAATGGTAGAAAATCCATGAGATAGGGCTCGGAAGATTCCGAGACGAATTAAAGCCGGATCTTCGGAGCTAGATTTTGTCACACGACATCAAAGATTATGGAGAAATGTATAGACGCTCTCAGATTCTTGAGCGGGATTAGCAGGAATGGGTAGTCGCTTCGGGATTGTGGTTTACCCAGAATAGGGATAATTGTCGTTATGGAAAGAAGCCAGTGACGGGCAACCGACAATTTGTTCCCCCTGTTAGGCAAAATATTGGGAAACTAATTAACCAGCCAAGTAGGTTTGATGCGTGCTTTAAGTGTGGGAGTATGGAGCACCAGATTAGAAATTGCCCTCAGATATGTCCCTCAGGATCACCTATGATACTCCAGTAGCAACAGCCCTGAGCAGGGAGTCAAGCCGGGAATCCCCCACTGGCTAATCACGGGCGACCACTAATTCAAGGAAGGGTCTATGCCATGGCATGTAGAGAAGCTAAGAATGCACCGAGCGTGGTCACGGGTATGATTTCCTTATGTGATCATGCCGCTTATATATTCTTTGATTCGAGGGTGACCCATTCTTTCATTTTTTGAGCAGTTTATTAAGTTTATTGGTATGGAACCAGTATTGCATGAGAATGTGCTTTGTGTGTCGCCACCTATGAGTGATAGAGTGCTAGTCTCTTTTGGATGCCCCAATTGTAAGATAATTATTAGGGGTAGGGAAGAGAGCATCGACTTGGCAGTATTGGCCATATTCAATTTTGATTTGATCATTGGAATGGACTAGTTAGTCCGACAGAAAGCTATTTTGGACTGCAATAGTAGGACGATCCAATTTAGATCGGATGGACGTCCTAATTTTGTATTTCAAGGAAACCGAGGAGGAACCTCGATCCCTTAGATTTCCTCGCTTGAGGTGAGTAAGTTACTGGATGAAGGATGTGAGGGATACTTGGTGAATGTTGTGGATCCAACAGTGGCGGAATCTAAGTTGGAAGATATACCCGTAGTATGTAATTTCCCCGAGGTTTTTTCTCAGGAATTGTCAGGTTTACCGCCTGAGCGAGAGGTAGAGTTTGTGATTGAACTGGCCCCTGGGACAGAGCCGATTTCAAAGGCACCATATCGGACGTCTCTATCAAAATTGAAGGACCTAAAAGTGCAAATACAGGAATTGCTGGACAAGGGTTTCACTCTCCCTAATGCATCTCCATGGGGAGCACCAGTCCTATTTGTAAGAAAGAAAGATAGAACTCTAAGGTTGTACATAGATTACTAGCAGTTAAACCAAGTGACAGTGAAGAACAAGTATCCGCTGCCGAGAACTGATGATTTGTTTGACCAGTTACAAGGAGTCTCAGTGTTTTCCAAAATAGATCTAAGGACCAGTTATCATCAATTGAGAATTAAGAAGGAGGATATTCCTAAAACTGCTTGCAGGACGAGGTATGGGTATTACAAATTTACAATTATGCCCTTTGGGTTAACGAACGCCCCAGCTGCTTTCATGGATCTAATGAATCGGGTGTTCAAGGAATTCCTGGACCAGTTTGTGATAGTTTTCATTGATAATATACTGGTGTACTCGAAGGGCCCTGAAGAGCATGAAGTACACTTGGCTGAAGCGCTACGGACTTTAAGGGAACATGCGTTGTACGCCAAGTTTAGTAAGTGTGAGTTTTGGCTCAATCGAGTGGCCTTTCTCGGGCATATTATTTCTGGAGATGGGATTTCTGTGGATCTGGCCAAGATCGAAGCAGTGACTAAATGGCCTAGACCGACATCTGTAATGGAAATCCGGAGTTTTCTTGGTTTGATTGGCTATTACAGGCGATTCGTAGAAGGATTTTCATCAATAGCCATGCCATTGACAAGACTGCTTAAGAAGGAGGCCAAGTTTGAGTGGGATGACAAATGCGAAAGAAGCTTTCAAGAGCTAAAGCATAGGCTGACAACCACTCCAGTATTAACCATTCCGTCTAGACATGGAGGATTCGAAGTTTGTAGTGATGCTTCTTTGAGAGGGCTCGGATGTGTTTTGATGCAACATGGAAAAGTAGCAGCATATGCGTCGCTCCAATTGAGGCCCCATGAGATGAATTACCCGACACATGACTTGGAATTAGCTGCGATTGTCTTCACACTCAAAATCCGGAGACATTAGCTATGTGAAGAGAAGTTCTAGATTTATACCGATCATCAAAGCTTCAAATACCTATTTACACAGAAGGAGTTTAATATGAGGCAGCGTCAATGGATGGAGCTTATAAAGGACTATGATTGCAACATCTTATATCACCCAGGTAAGGCGAATCGAGTTGCTGATGCCTTAAGTCGCAAGTCTTCTATGGCGCACCTAATGGTCAAGGAGTGGACGTTATTGGAAAGGCTTAGAGACTCAGAATTTAAGTTTGAAGTGAGCCAGATGTCTAACCTGCTAGCTACATTAAGGATTGAACCGGAGATCCAAACTAAAATCAAGGAACTGTAATCTACGGACCAAGAGATTCAAAGAATTGTGGAAATGGATGCGACAAAAAGGAAGTCTGACTTCCAAGTGTTTGATGATGGGACTTTAAAATTTTGTGGACGATTATGCGTACCGGAGGACAAAGGACTCAAGGAGGAGATCCTAAACGAAGCTCATCGAAGTCAGTATAGTATCCATCCAGGTAGTTTAAAGATGTACCAAAACCTACGGCAACATTATTGGTGGAACGGAATGAAGGCGGATATGGCCAAACATGTAGTTAAGTATTTGACGTGCCAACAAGTGAAGGCACAACACTGCAAGCCAGGTGACTTATTGAGACCATTAGAGATCCCTGAGTGGAAATGGGAGCACATCACGATGGATTTCGTAATGGGATTGCCGCAAAGCCAAAGAGGACATGATTCTATATGGATCATAGTGGATCGCTTAACTAAGTTAGCACACTTTATGACAATGCAAAAGGACTTTGAGCTGGAAAGGTACGCAGAGTTCAATATGGCGTCAAATAGTATGTCTTCATAGAGTACTAGTGACGATCACCTCGGATCGTGATCCAAGGTTCACGACTAAATTTTAGAAGAGTTTACAAACGCCCTTAGGCACGAAGTTGCAATTCAGTACAGCATATCATCCGCAGATAGATCGCCAATCGGAAAGAATGATTCAAACTCTGGGAGATATGTTGAGAACCTGTGTGTTGGACTTCCAAGGCAAATGAGAAGAGCAATTACATTTAGTAAAATTTGCCTACAACAATAGCTACCAACAAAGTATTCAGATGGCACCATTCGAAGCCTTATATGGTAGAGCGTGTAGGATGCCATTATGCTAGGATGAAGTTGGTGAGCGAAGTATCACAGGCCCAGAGTTAGTACAGCAGATGGTTGAAGCCCCACTATTCGGGATAGACTGAGGACGGCGCAGAGTCGCCAAAAGAGTTATGCCAATAGGAGACGACGACCCTTGAAATTTCAAATTGGAGACCATGGATTTCTTAAGGTGTCACCAATCAAGGGCTTATCTCGATTCGACAAGAAAGGAAAGCTCAGTCCAAGGTACGTCAGGCCATTGAGATATTGGAAAAGATTGGTGATATGGCTTATTGACTTGCCTTGCCTCACAACTTATCCCAAGTGCACAATATTTTTCACGTATTGATGTTAAGAAAGTATGAACCAGATCTGACTCACGTTCTAAGATACAAGGAGATAGACGTGGACGACAAAGTGCCGTACGTGGAAAGACCAGTCGGGATTAAAGATAGAAAAGATCGTATACTGATGAACAAGACGATCCTAATGGTCAAAATTGTCTGGGAGTACCATGGAATGAAATGTGCCACTTGGGAAAGAGAAGAAGCCATGAGACATCAATACCCCTATTTATTTGAGTAGATAAGGATAGATTACAAATTTCGAGGATGAAATTTTTGTAAGGGGGAAAGAATTGTAACAGCCTGAATTTCAACGTAATTCCGGGATCAATAAAATTGACATTATTTCGCATTCCATTTTAGTAAGTCTCGCCCAAAACTGATCACTCTCGGGATACTAACCAATGGGATATGGTTAACTAGAAAAACGATACGTGGACTAGGGACCCCGATCGCGAATCGGGCCCTGATCTCGAGAAACGATGAGGGAATATTTTGGGCTGATCGAGCTGATCTTAGGAAAAGTAATGGATTTGGTTTAGCCAAGGCTAACGAGGTACAATTGGATTGCAAGTGATTTTGCACGACCGAAAGTGCTCGTGGCCAACCAGTCCCGAACTTGAACCGACCAATCGCGACGTCTAGAACTGGTGACAATTCCTCTCTCTCTCTCTCTCGATGATCGGGACCATCGTGACTCGGATAACCTTAGGTCGATACGCGTAACCCCTAAACTGCCGCTCGTTAGTAAGAGGACCCTGAAATTGGAAATTGAGCGAATTTTGATCACGTAATTGGACCCGGACTTCGATGTCGATTTTCGAGGGCTTGTGCGACTATTTTTGCAAATCCGACACCATATTATATTGGCCATACGCATTTGATGTTGGTACGGTCGAAAAATGGAATTTCAACCCAGAACTAGAAAAATAATCGTTTTGCCCTTGGCCTATTTTTGAGCTCCAAATTTTGGGATAATATTGGATTAATTGAAATTGATTTTCAACTCAATTATTAGGGCTAAAGACCATTATACCCCTCAATTATTGGATAAGATTGGATTAAGACCATTGGATCAAGGCATTTTGGTCAAATACCTTAGGGCTGCGTTTGGTCGACCGTATAAAATCCAGGATAAGATATGTTTTATCCTATCCTGTATTTGGTAGTGGTCCAGAATAGGATAAGGTCGGATATAGACCGGATATAGCCCAAATAAAAAAATCCGGGGGGAGGGGGTAGGATAGACCCATATAGGATTTCTAATACCTATTTTTCCAAAAACTCTACGCTCCACTCGCCGTCATCTTCATCCCCACACCTTGTGCGCTTTCACCAAAAAAATTTCTCGACTTTTTTTCCTTCACCGACTCCTCCGGACCCGTGAATAGCAAAAAAAATAATAATAAAAATTATCCTATCCGACTTTAAATCCGTAGTCCATCAAACAATGGACAGGATATAAATAAATCTCAGGATTTCTTATCCTATCATATCCAATCCTATCCTGTTTAGAAATCCGGACGACCAAACGCAGTCTAGATAGTTGACAAGTGTCCTCCATTATTCCCCCATATTTGACCATATTTGACACATTTCTCTCTCCTCACTCGCTCATTCAGCCACCACCCTCCTCCTTTCTCCCAATTTTCCTCTCCTCCACCGCTGGTCTTCCTCTCAGCCATGGAGTCGCCGGATCGCCACCACCACGTCGGAGCTAAGTGCCGCCGCCACCATCCACGCCTCATCACCACCATCCTCTCGTCCCCATCCTATCTCTCTCCTTCCTTCGCTCTCTCTCTCCCTCTCGTTTGTTTCTTCTCGGCCAAGGGACCGCCGAAGTGCCGTCGCCGTCGTCACTGGCCGCTCACTGAGAACGCTGCAGTCGGTTCCACCGTCCACTGGTGA